>LOEQ01001471.1:31109-50944 GCA_001685075.1 Bramus lutescens | reverse complement strand
CTCTTCCAGAGGTCCTGAGTTCAATTCCCAGCAATCACATGGTGGCTCACAGCCATTTATAATGAGATCTGGTGCCCTCTTCTGGCCTTCAGAACACTGTATACAGAACACTGTATAAATATTAAATCTTTGAAAGAGATAGAGGGAGAAAGAAAGAGAGACAGAAAGAGTTGACTTAATCTGTTCTCAGATCTTCGGTTTTCCTTTGCCAGGGGAGGAACCCTGACCTCAGCTACCTTACCCAAAGACAAAAACATTTTTCCAGATCACTGGTGATGCTTCTACCAAATCTGCTCCTGTTCCTGTGGCCCTCCATGCTGCTCAAGCCAGTGATGGATTCTCTTGTTCCAGAATACTTGTCTATTGGCAGCAGCAACACGTAGCCCAGTTAGTCCCGGCCACATCACTGCTCTTCCTCCCAGAAACACTCTTCCACCTTAGCATCCCACGCCAACATCCCTAAGTCTTCATACTTTCGTGTTGGAGTGTCCCGTTCAGAAGGGACACCACTCAACCTCTCCACTCTGGCATCATCTCTGGAGACAACGCCTACGTGCCTGAACCTCTTCCTCAAAAGCCAGGCCCTATACTCAGCCGCTTACTGACTTCAAGACAGAATTCTAGCAGCTGCCTGAAACAGGCTAAATAGGTTCCAAGCTGAATGTCTGGCCTTGCTTCCACCAATGACTTCATCATCTCGGTAGAGAGCCACTGTTTCCCGGCACCTGAGGCAAGAGCCTAAATGCTTCCCTGACTCCTCTTGCTGTTCCAATCAAGAAACATTCAATCCACCTAAAAATACATTTGGTTCTTCCTCAAAACACACCCCAAATGTGTCCATTTCTTAGGCTACTTTGAGCCACCATTAATGGGTTCACAAAGGCTCAAGGCGTTCACCTCCTGCCTGGTCTCCCCGATACGAATGATGGCTGCAAATCCCCGCCGGCCAACCTCTGGTGCACAGCAGCTTTATAGGTAATGAGCATAAAATGCAGGCAGTAGCAGCGCCCTCCACTGACCCCAGCACTCTGGAGGCAGAGGCAGGTGAACTCTGTGAGTTCAAGGCCAGACGGGTCTACAGAGTGAGTTCCAGGTCAGCCAAGGCTACACAGAGAAATCCTATCTCGAAAAACCAAAAGCCAAACAAACAAACTGAGAAAAGAACATAAAATCCTGCTACGCAATTTTTAAATAAAATAGGGAGAAATTCGAGGTAAAGCTTCTGGTTGCTGTTGAATTAGTATTATAGTCCTGGAATGAGAGAGGTCTTCAACTCCAGAGTCTTACAGTCACAAAGGACGCTTAGATACAAACACAGGGCAATGCACTCTAGATGCATCCAGGGACCCGAGATCATCATCCGCCCCCCACCAACTCTACGACCAGACCTCAAGCAGTGTTTCCGAGGCTAGCCTGGAACTTCCTATGCAGCCAAGGCTTACCCTGAATTTCTGGTCCTCCTGCTGACATCTCTAGAATGGTGAGGTTATAGGTGTGCACCACCATCTCCGTGCCCAGTTTCTACATGTTTGTGGGGCTGTGGCACAGGCCTAGGAGGTGAATTCTGGCCAAAAGAGGGTCACCCACACTTCCCTTCCCATAGGTGAGCTCATGACTGTCACCTCCTAGCAGGACTTCAGAAATCATTTTCTCTTTTTAGTTTTTCTCCTTTGGTCTGTTTTCATCAATGCTCTGATCTACCTTTCTCACCATTGTGCAGTCATATACAGTCTCCCGAAATATACAGTCTCCTCCGGCTGGAAACTTATAGAGGTTCCTCCAAGCTCAGTCCAAATTCCATGGCCTTATATCCAGCAACCTTCACAGCCCATGTTCCCACCACATCTCCTGCTAGTGGAGAGAGTATGGCTTTTGATTATTTGACATAGATTCCACACATCCACCCCCTACCTGTGTGACTGCTGACAATATTTTCCCTCAAACTGTCTTGCTTATAAAAGATTTTTTTTTTATTTTGCAGTTTTGGAGATTGAGTCTGAGAACTCATACATGCTAGCACCAAGCTATATAGCCAGACCTCTTCTTTTTCTTAAAAAAAAATTTTTTTCAAATATGTATGGGTATCTTGCCTACATGAGTGTCCATGCACTGTGTGTACCTAGTACCTTTGGAGGCCACAAAAAGGAAACTAGATCCTGGTAGATGGTTGTGAACAGCCATGTGGATGCTGAAAATCTAAACTGGATCATGCTAATCTGCCCTGGGCTCTCTATAAGAACACCCAGTACATCTGACCTCTGATCTGTCTCTCCAGCCTTTTATTTCTCGTGAATGTTAAGATAACAGGCATGGCTGTTTTTATGCTGTGGTAGGGACTGAGTCCATGGATTTATGCATGCTAGGCAAGTACTCTACCAACTCAACTATACCTTCAGCACTACTCCCTGACTTAAAAAAAGTATTATCACTAGCCAGGCGTGGTGGCACACACCTTTAATCCCAGCACTCTGAGGTCAAGGCCAGCCTGGTCTACAGAGCAAATTCCAGGATAGCCAGGACTACACAGAAAAAAAATTGTCTGAAAAAACACACACATACACAAAAAGAAAAAAAATCCAGATTAAAAGTGGGGTTTCCTACTTCGAACGATTTAATTAGGAAAAATTCCTCACAGGTATATCCAGTAATTTCAGTTTTAGTTGATTCCAGGTGAAGTCAAGTTGATAAGAAGACCAGCCATCACAAGTCCACCCCTAGTGAACCTGACACACAATCATATCTCCTTATGTGGTGCTTAATTTCCAAATAAAAACAATAACCAGGACATACACACTTATACCTAACATGATGTAACTATCCAATGTACAATCACAAATGCATTGTATATATAACCAGGTCATAATTATGCCTAATATGATAAGCCTATCTCTTGTATAATGGCAAACATATAAATTTTAGAATAGGTGGTAATGTTCTTTAGGGATATTCTTTTATATCTCAAACTTAAATATGATAACTACTGATATTCTTCTAATTGATGCTAAAGAACTGATTGTTGTGGAATAACCCTTTTGTGCACTGTGAATATGTATTATCCACATGGTTAATAAAGAGCTGACTAGCCAACAGCTAGGCAGGAAGAGGTTAGGCAAGAGAACCAAACTGGGAGACCACTGGGAAGGAGAAGGGTAACATCACCAGCAAAACACAGAGGAAGCAGGAAATGAACATGCCATGCTGAAAAAAGGTCCTGCTATGTGGTAGAGCGCAGATAAGAAGTACAGGCTATTTTAAGTTACAAGAACTAGTTAGTAGCAAGCCTAAGCTATCAGTTGAGCATCTATAATTAATAATAAGCCTTGTTGGACCCTAGAGTCCAATCACCAAGGCAGAGTCACTCCAAGAGACCATCCCTCACACCACAGCTGATGTAAAAGCATGAGGATTTTAATTCTTTCATGACAGGGTCCCTCAGCATTCAGGAAGCCAAGAGACCCTGAAAAGCTGGTACAGGCTACTTTTAAAGGAAAAAGCCACAGAAGCAGGGGGGTGTCTGGGGGTTATTCTTTGACTATCATGATTGGCTTATTCAAAAGGGCTATTACCAATAATTGGCTGGAGAGCGGTTGCCAGATCAGATAAGGTAAGAGGTCACTTTGACCCCGTTTCCCAGGGACTGAGTCAAAACATACGTGTGTGGGTAATTGTTCAGGAACTGAGTCAACATCTTAAAGGTTATCTTGCCCCAATTTCTGGAGAACACACGTGCATGTGTAGCTGTTAGGTCCTTGGTTCCCGGGGGAATGGGGGGAGCATTACTGCTGAGACTGAGAGGGCTCAGAATTGTCAGAAATGGCTTNCCCCAATTTCTGGAGAACACACGTGCATGTGTAGCTGTTAGGTCCTTGGTTCCCGGGGGAATGGGGGGAGCATTACTGCTGAGACTGAGAGGGCTCAGAATTGTCAGAAATGGCTTCAGAATTGTCTTAAAGTTCTACAGCCTCTGTGTGGTTACTTGGGAGTCAGTTAAGTGGTGGGACAGAGAAAGTTCATCCACAAACTGATGATAACAAAATTGAGAGGAAAAAAACACAAACATCTGTACAAACACATGCTTAAGAAATTTGACTGAAACCCTCATGTCAATTAGAATCTTTGTTTCTGCATCTGGTCACACGGCCTTAGCTAGTGTTTATAACTACTTTCCTCTTCTACCCATTCTGTGCTTCTTCTAGGGATGTGCTGCTATTTTGCTTTTGCTTTTTTGCTTTTTGATACAAGGTTTCTCTGTGTAGCACTGGCTGTCCTGGAACTCACTCTGTAGACCAGGTTGGCGGCAAACTCACAGAGATCCACCCGCCCCTGCTTCCAAGAGGCCTGCACCATGACCGACTAGCAGGATACTGTTTTTGATTCACTACTTTCTCTGGCAGAGGCTACTCTCAAGGCTTCTATTCGGCCTTTCCAACCATAACAGCCCTCACTCCACAGGTCAGGGAACCAATGTGAGAATTCTGCCAGATCCTGAGTATATCTATCCCAATTACACATTCTGGGCCCAGGGAAAAGACTAGAGGACCGAGTGTGAACCAACTGTGGCAGACTTCAAACTCCATTATCACCTGACCCCCATAGTCCCGACCTAGACTGGAGGGCCACAGTGTTTCTTGGGCATCCGTTCAGAACCAGCACCCAATAGATCCTGGGACATCCTATTGTTTCCTTTTGCCTAGTGTACAGCTAACCTTGTAAAAAGCTGTGGGTCCCTCTGGTGAAGGACTAGGGAAACTGTGAGCAGCTTGTGTTTCAGGAAAAGATGCATAACCAGGAAAGCGAACTTTACTTTTGTTGAAGCTGTCTGTGGAGAGAATCGAAGGCCTTGGGCATGCTGGATAATCACTCCACCACTGAACAAACAGGACAGCAAACATCTAGGTATCATTTGTACACATGGAAGCTTCTAATGATTTCTAGATTCGACACTAGAATAATATGAAGGAAAAAATACCCCTATGGAAGTCTGACAAACTGACTCAGCACAGATGAGTCTTGCCCGTAAGAGCCCTGTCTCTAGGTGTGAAACACGTACAGGACATGGAATAGAATACGTAAGAGTCTTGATTGTAACAGCTGTTAGCTAGAATGCCAGGTGTTTGAAAGAGGAGCTCCCTGCCAGCCATGCACTTGGTGGTCTCTCTCAACAAATCAGAAAATGATTCGTGGTGAAGAAAACTAAACAGTGAATTGAAATTGCAACTCCACTCAACATGACCTTTGAAAAAGCAGGTGTTGGGATGGAGAGATGGCTCAGCGGTTAAGGTTAAGAGCACTGGCTGCTCTTCCAGAGGTCCTGAGTTCAATTCCCAGTAACCACACAGTGGCTCACTACCATCTGTAATGAGATCTGGCGCCCTCTTCTGGCCTGCCCGCAGATATACAGGCAGAATACTGTATAAAATAAATAAAATACTTAATTTTTTTTAAAAAAAAAAAGAAAGAAAAATCAGGTGATCCAGGAGTTCCCATCATTTTGTTTGGTTTGTTGTTGCCCTTGTTTTTCTGTTTTGTTTTGGTTTTGGTTTTTTGAGACAGGATTTTTTTGTGTGTGTTTGTAGCTTTAGCCATCCTGGAACTAGCTCTATAGACCAAGCTGGCCTCAAACTCAGAGATCTACCTGCCTCTGCCTCCCAAGTGCTGTGATTAAAGGCATGCACCACCACAGCCAGGCAACACCCAGAGTTTGCAAGGGTTATGGATCCCTACCTCCATCCCAGATTTTCCTTTTTTTTAAAGTAGGATCTCATCAAGTTTCCCAAGCTGGTCTTCAACTCATGATTCTCTTGCCTCAGCCTCCTGAGTGCCGGGATTACAGGTGTGGACCAACACGCCCAGTTCCTAAAGATTCTTAAAACAAGACTATGAAAGGAGGTTGTCCCAACTTTACAAATGAGTACAGGTGGTGATGGGGGAGGGAAAACATGCAGGCTGTCATGGGTTTGTCATAGCATCTGGGCTCCAATCCTCCTTTCATTGCCTACCTTCAGATAGCATTAGTTTGGGCTCATGGTTTCAGAGGCTTCACCCAGAGGCACTTGGCCCTGTTGCTTCTGAGCTCATGCATTATGGGCAGAACAGCAGGAGGAGCACGCAGTGAAACAAGGAGTCTGGCCTCACAGCAGACAGAGAGCAAGTGACTGGAGGAGGCTAGCAACGAGGCACCCCCTTCATTTCTTTCATATATTCAGAGTGCGTGTTCGTGTATGCATGTGCGCGTGTGCACATGTTCAGGTGTGGAAACTGGAAACCTGCCAGGAACCAGTACTTTCCTTCCACCCTGCGGACTCCAAGAATCAAACTCAAGACATTAAGCTTAGGGGCAAGCACCTGTCTTCCGGGTCCCTCTTTACCTGCCTTTAACCAGGCCCACCTCCTTGTTTCCATGGTCTTGGAACAACATCAACAAACGATGAACTACAAATGGGTTAATCCTCTGATGAAGTCAGACCCCTCAAGATTCAATCACTTCCCAAGCCACATCAGTTTACCACCAAGCCTTTGAGAGACTAGGGTTCAGATTAAATGACACTAAGGTCCCTCCCAATTTGTAGCTCAGTGCCAGAGCACAGGGCCCTGCGGCTGAGGACACTTACTGAGGCTCCTCCTCCTGCCCCTCTTAGACCATCTCGTCCTATGCTAAAGCCCTGGTTACTCTGAACCTAACTTCTGAGTTCTTCGTCAGTATTGATGTCTTAGCCAATTTATAAAGAACTTTGTATTTGTTTTCCTTAACAAACCCATGTCCTGGAATGGCTCCAACCCTGTGAACCTGACCAGGTCACCACCAACTACACTGTGGATCCAGGATGGGGGTCCCTGCCCTGTATTCATTCTTACAGAGGAAGTTTAGACACAAGCATCAGGCAGCTTGACTCTAGCTCCTCCTCTTTCTCTTGATAGTTCCCATTCATAAGTTCAAGCAGTGAAGAAGATATCAATGGTGAAGGGTTATTTTTGTTCATATTTTCTTTAATGAACAGCAATGGGTACAAGCTTATTTCCTGTATGACTACAGAACCCTTCTACCTACAAGAGCCACAACTTCATATCTATATCAGCTCCTTCTGTAGACAGACCATTTACCAATAGAAGTGTTACAAAGATTCTAGTTTCTAGAGGAAATTAAGGGTCGAATGAATAGATCATTAAAAAGTAAATCTAAGAGAGAATAACCATAGGAACATGTAATGTAGTAAAAAAGTAGTAATTTTTAAAATGTTATTAAATGAATTATATGACTTCATCAAGATTGTGTGCATGTGTGTGTTTGCACACGCACACGTGCTAAAGGAGGTTGATGTCAGGTGTCTTCTTCAATCACTTTCAAACCCCCCCACACACACCCACATACAAAAAACTAGGGTGGCACTAAGTAGCCTTGGTTGTCTGGATCTCACTATTTAGACCAGGCTGACCTTGAACCCGTGTCATTCCTTCTGCCCCGCCTTTAAAGTGTTGGGATTACAGCTATGTGCCATCATACAATGTTTTCGGACCTTGCGTCCCCAAGAGCCCTAAAACTTCCCAAAATACAGCTCCTAACACATCTTGCTTCTCCGTTCCCTCCCAATGGTCTTCATGAAGGCTATCTCATTTAGGAAGACACTCCATCCTAAAGCAGAATTCCAACCTGCGTTCAGCGGGCAGAAACAGGGGCATAAGACAGTTGGATCCCAGGCACATCAGCATCCCTCTCAGATTCCTGGTTAGAAACAACAGGCACATGACCCACAGAAATGCTACCTCAGCATGCACAAACTCCGTTAGCGTCGTCTTTAAGACAGCAGGGACGCTGCTTAGTTCTGTGAATGTATGGCCATCGCTAGAGCCTTTTAGTGGTAATGGAAATTTTCACATTAACGTTGTAAATTCTGTACCATATTTTAACACCTGCTACATCAGATGTAAATGCAGGGGGTTAAAAAAAAAACCACAACTGCATAATGAAAAACCATTTATTTTCCCTTTTCTAATCCCAGCAGGGACGGAGCCACAGCAAACAACTCTGTGAGGTTAGGGACTTTGGAAGGAAATGCTGGCAGGCACCTCATGGCCCAAATCATTGTCTCAAAATAATAATTTAAGGAAGAAAAGGGATAGGAAGCCCTGTGAGATCGGGGAGCATTCTAGTGTAAACCATCTCAGGGAAGCTCATCCATCTGGGGGTCTGCTCCAGGTGGCAACTCCCACTGGGTCATCCCTCTGCCACCAGGGCCGTCCCATCATGGCCTCAGCCAGCACCAGACCCCTCTTAGAACGCGGAGGTTGGCAACAGCAATGACTTTTCTGGATGAGTCCGTGTTCATCCCCCCACCCCCAGGCCTTTCCCAAATGTCCTTCTCCTTGTCCCTCAGCCCCACGGCTACTACTCCCCGGGTGGGCTTCTCAACCCTGCTGTCTACGAATGTCCCAAAGCCCACAACCTACCAGGGGCCTCCATCCAGGATTCTTCTACCAAGGAGACCCAGGGCTGTGCCACGCACGCCACCTACTTCAGTTCTGGCAAGAGAAAGCCCTCGCCAGGCCCTCCCTGGACAGATCTTGGAAATGATTAATCTCTCAGATTAAACTGAATGAGCTCAATATAAAAATATTTTTAAAAAACAGTAGGGTCGTTAAAGAGTGACAGATTTAAGCGCCATCTGGGCTCACTGGTCAGGGTGGCGCGAATTCCATCAAACGGCTGAACGGCGCACGATCTGAGAATCCCATCTGTTTTATCTAACATGCATCCGTCCGACAGTTTGGCCATTTTGATGTTAGAGTTGTTTAAAGAAAACATTATTCTACGGACCTAGAACAATGCCTCCCCTAAACTCCCTGAATGAAAATGTACTCTTGATTATCACAATGCTTGACAGGAACTAAGCTCGGCTGGACTCTTAACGGTGGGCCCCTAAGCCATTCCAAATAGATCTCTTTTCACAAAACGGTTAGTTCCACCGGTTTCTTTTTGCAAACCTTTGGAGCCATATGCGGAGATGTTTCTTAGGGCTAGCCTGTGAAAGTTCACTTTGGGTTTTTGGTTTGTTTGCTTGTTTGGTCCCCACTGAAAACTATATTAATCAGATATTACAACTTATAAAACAAAATATTTTTCTCTTTATGTTAATCCTTCTTCTTCTGCACCCCTCAACTAAAATATTTTTGTGAAAAATACTCAGGAAACACAGGCAGTTTTAATTACTCTCAAGAAACATGCTTTTCCTCTCCTCTTTCTTTGAACACAGGGAGATGTTCCTAGTTTTTTCTCTGTCTGGCCTTTGCCACTTTGGAGCGCTTCCCTGCCTGCTTAGGCTGTAAAACAATTTCTAGAAACAGCATTTGGATTTCCCTGTGCCTAATACATGACTCTGTTTCTGAAATGGTGGAGAAAAAAATATATCCTAAACATATATGGTGGCTATCCCTACAGCACATGTTTGTTTGTTTTTTGTCTTTAATAAAAGGAGGAAAAAATTTAAAAGAAATATAGAAAGGTGAAAGGGTAATAGAACAAGATGAGTGTAACCAGTGCACATATATACACATATGAAAACGTCACAATGAAGTCATCTATCTGTACCATTCATAGATACTGTAAAAATGAATAAATAGATTTTACATATATTAAGACATTTGAAAAGTACCCTATTTTAGCCAGACTATCCTTTAACTGGAAAACATCATCCCTCTATGATATGATGATTAGAATTTTTGCTCATAAAGTACAGAAGGGGCAATTTTCTTATTTTACTGTTATACTACAGTTATGTGACACATTACAGTATTTTACAAACATATGGATGCTAAGCTATCATAAAACCAAGACTCAGGCACTTGGGAACCAAAAGAGAGATTGCCCATTACCACCTTCGTACATTATTAATTTTTGTCATCTTTTATAGGTGCCATGAACAGCCAAGACTTCCTCAGGGTCACAGCCACATCTTTTGGCCATTTGACAGAACGGATGAATTTGCTAACATACAAGTCACAGCAATTTTTTTTAAGCTGGCACAATATACCATACGAGGAACATATGCATTTACCATTTCTTTACCTTTAAAACTAAGCCAACAAGTCCTACTGGAGAATCCTTTCTAAGACTATGGACAGCAGTGACTGAAAAGGCACACCAAAATGATGAGGTACTCTCTTTAATAATCACGAGTATTACTTGACCTTCCCATAGAATGTGTACCAGAAAACATTGTGACAGTCAGGCATGGTGTCACATGCCTTTAACCCCAGCAGAGGCCGACAGATGGACTTCTGAGCTCAAAGCCAGCTTGGTCTATGTAGTAAGTTCTAGGATAGTCAGGGCTGCACAGAGACCCTGTCTCAATGCCCACCAACCCCCCAAAACTCTTTCTCCAAATCTCCCTTATTTGATTAAATATAGAGGCACAGTTTTATGGATGATTTTTTTAGAGTGGCATTTCACAGATGGATTTGAAATACCGACCTCGGGGTATCACATGACCCCTGAGAAAAATCGTCTCCGCAGCAGACAGGTTTTCAAATGCAAAAGCAAACATTAAATTTGCTCAGAAACTTTGTTTTCCCAAAAAGCTACTCTGGCCAGTCAGAGCCCTAGACAGACATGAGAACTCTTGCATAGGGCAATTGGCCCCAGAGTCACAACGGCATCCAGCTCACACGTAGGACATTGATTTATCTTAAGTGCTGGTGGTCAAGAGTTACAATCCATTTAGTTCACTTAACTAAAGCAAATGCTGGACCCATTGACTTTTTCTTTTCCCTTTAAGTTTGGAAAATAAATCAGAAAGGGCTTTAAAAGGACCAAAGCTATTCAAGACATCCCTGAAGAGTGAACTTGGACTGTTTATTAAAGTTTCTTCACATTTGTGGGTTTTGTCCCTCTGTATGTCACCTGCAATAAAAAAAAATGGGTTCCTCCTTCATGCTCCTGGCTCTGTCACCCATTTCCTACCATATTCATGCCTGCAACACTCTGCGGCTTGGCTTTAGTGAAAATGGAGCTGGTTAGGTTTTCTCTGAGAGGCGCCAGCTGGCTTCTTTGTTTGTTGCTAATCCTTTTGGCTTACTTAGTGTCTGTCCCTAAGTCACACAGACACACACCGGGCACTTCCATCAGGTGGACACAGTATTGACGTTGGCACCATGGTGCTCACGTCCTTAGGCATATTCCTAACGGCTCAGCCCCTTTCAGTGGGCATTAGAGAATAGAGGTCAGCTTCCGCTGGACGTGAGCTGGCTCCGTGGCCCAGCAGTGGAACGTGAGGGCACACTCGGCCATGAGATGGAGTGTGGGCAGCCATGCAGGCTGCAGGGGAGAGTGACAGCAGCTAGGAAGCAGGGAGAGCCACCGCAGAGTCTTTCTTCCTTGCTCAGGTAAAATGCCCCTAATCACACAGCCCTCGCTCAAGGATGCCAACTGGAAAACGGTATTATTTATACCCGTGCGTGTGGCTGGTAGCAAATGACGCCCGTTTGCTCCAGTTTCATACAATGTTCAATCAGTGGTGCACATTTTTAGGGCTTACAAAGTAGCGGAAAATATTCCCCTTGGGGTTTTGCCTAAGTAACTCCATGTGAGATAAGAGAAGCAGGGAGCTAGCGTGTTCCCTGACAAGCAGTTTGTATTTCGATGTAGTTGAGCAATTTTGTGGAACCCAACTCTAAAGAAAATGCTCGGCGTCTGCGTGCTGCCCAACATTTTTTTTTCTTTGTACCTACAGGGTACCACCTTAGGTCTTAGTACGATATTTGAAGTCACTGAACAGCAGCCTGTTGAAAAGTAAAAATAAGCAAGAATGCACATTACGATTAAGGACAATGAACAAAGAAGCATCCTTGCAACCTGGTTAAAAAAAAAAAAAATCTTAACAGTGTCTCCTTAATCCTTACCCAAACTCCTGTAACAGTCAGGGTGTGTGGGGCAAAGAGTTTGTAAATGTGCTGTACTTTACAAATTATTAAATCAGACGGTGGCATTGGCCATTCATCAGGCTGACCAATAAATCTGTATTTTGAAATAAGGTGGCTTCCTTCTCAAATCTGTTACTAGCAATACTGATTTAAAAAGTAGGCCTTTTCTTTAAAAATCTTTGTCTTATTATGACTATTGTCTGGAAAAAACCAATGTTTTAATGAACTGGACACACACATCCATTGCTGTAAAGCACAAATAAAACCAAATGGAAGAGACAGCTAATCCAGTTCTGTGACCCCAGGAATTCCCAAGACACCAGAAGAAAGCTGGAAGCTGTTTGGCTCAAGAGAATTGATAAAATTATATTCCTTTTAAATTTTTTAAAGTATTTTAAACTATTAAGAATCCACATAAGACTTCTAAAAAACACGAATGCTCACATCTAGTCAAGTTCCTGAAAACCATAAGACACAGTTCTCTCTGTGTGGGGCTAGGCATTCCATAACCCAGAACCTCTCAAACTTCTGGGGCTTTTAGGAAACACAACACAACCAGAACAAAATGCTTTCTGAGAACAAAACCACAAGGAGAGGTCAGGGAGCCAACAGACCAGCAAAGCCCTTCTTCCCAATTTGGGGTCATTCTCCCCCCAGCACTGATTGGTCTCCCAATAAATTCCACACTAGCTCCTCCCTTCAGCTGCCACGGAAACACTTGAACGGCCTCGGTGCTCCACAGAAGTTTAGTTTGCTGATTGGGTCTGAAACAAAGGGAAACCAGCGGGGGCGCCGTTTAGAAGGGGGCAGGGGAGGCTGCCCCGCTATTGTGCTCCCGCGGCATCCGCAAGCTGTCAGTTATATCTTAACGTCGTTAATAAGGCTGTTAACACATCAGACTTTGTTTTAGAGACCTTGAAAACACCAACAAACTATTAAACGACCCACCCGAAATAAAATAGTATCCGCTTCGGAAAGCTCGAAATCATAATGAGAACGAAAGAAATCAAGTCCTTTAAAAGGAAAAGGCCTAAAGGAATGAAAAAAGGAAGAACTGGCTGAAAATGTGTACAAAGTCCTCGAATCTTGGGACTCTTCTGTTTGATTATTTTGATCATGTTGTCTCTGGGTTGCAGGTGTTCAGAATCAAGAAGTTCTATCAAGAAGAAACGACTCAGAGGAGCGTATGCAAAACAGCATGACAGGCTTGATAGAATATTTAAAATGAATATTTGGCCTGACAGATTAAGAATAGTTAATTCTGTTGGGAAACAAAACAATCTTTTGATCTCAGAATTAAAGAATTAGGAAGCAATCCACTATGGAAGCGAAGCTCCTAACCCACGACTTACTCAAAAAAAAAAAAACTCAAAAAGCAAAAACAAACCCTTTTTCCTTTGCTCAACATTAGGAATTGAGACTGTTCAACAAAATAAAATGTTTGTGACTAAAATTAGGAGACCCAGCTTGATACTCAACATTCGACAACAAATATCATTAAAGGAGAAATTGCTCCATTTGAATTTTGTTGTTGAAACCAAAGTTTTATATAACTTTTTTCTATTCAAACAATAAACTTCTTACAGGATGGTCTAGTAAATTTATAATTGATAGTAAGCTATCAATTCATTCATTGTAAAAAATAATAAAAGAAAGCTACCTTAAAAACCCACAATGTTCTGCAAGAAATTTTTAACATTGTAAGTATATGAGATCTAAAGACTGAATAGAGGCTTTTGGGATTGTGCTCAAGGCATCGATTTTCCAAATAGCTTTAACACAGCAGAATATACTGTTACATGTATGTGTTAATTTTATATAGCCCGTGATTTAAAGCAACGATCATTTAATAACTCTTGCCAGCACCACAGAGGAAAATTAAAAACATCATTTTTTTAAACAAGAAATTCAAAGTCAAATCACACAGGAGAGTTATAGAGCTTTTAGAAAGAGGGTTAAAAAGGAAAAATTCTAGGAGTATTTAAATATTTGAACTGTTGAGCACAGCTGTTGGTAGGTGGCCAGTGGTGTGGTAGAGACTGAATGAAAAGACGAGAGATTGCTCACAAAGACATTAATGAGAGAACACAGGGGCATAAACCCAAGAGTGAATTTGGAGGCCACTCCAAACCCACTCCCCGCATCACACACAATTCGGCGATTGTATTCCCCACAGGTCGGAGGACCAATGAGCAGGAGCTGGTACAAGGCCAGGGGACTCAGGTGACAGCGTGAAAGCATTAATCACCACACGTTTTTAGAAGGGGAAACTGAGGCAGTTACCCTGAAGGAGGATCAGGGCGAAATAATATTTAGCTACTACCTCTAGCCCACTGCCTTTCCCAAACACAATGCTGGCCTTGCTTCTCAGGCTTCCGACAATCTTTCATGTTTTAGATACACACATTTCAATCCGAGTATTTCAGTTGCTATAACAACTTCATAAATTTGTCCTCAGATGTCCCTTTTAATCATATCATTTTTAAAGAGCTAGATGCTTCCGTGGAGGGCCTCAGTCGACTCCACTCCTACCTGCCTCGCGAGGAGCCTGTGACTGGCTTCTTTCAAAGAGAGACACTTTTAAAAATGTGTTTGTACACGGCCTTATTATCGAGTTTTCAAACCCAGGCGACAGGGTGGCCAGAACTGGTTTTGGGGGGCTCACTGGGGAGAGACACTGCTGCTCTGTTGGCCTGTGCAGTAGGCCCTGCCCAGACAGCTGTATTTCCCAGTACCAATTATTTATGCCACCAAACAGGTTTTTGGATAGAATGTTGGCAGTTTTAATTGGCTTCTGGTGACACACAGTACCTTTAAGATATTACCTACCTTCAGATAGGAAAATAAAACCATCATCACCTGTAACCAATTCAATCTCGTGTATGAATTTTTAAGCTATTCTGAGATGTTTTAGGCAAGGCCAATAAAGAAGAAAGCACAGCAGCTCTGGCATCCGCAAAGGAATTACTTTTGCCAACATCAACCACCAAAACAATGGAAAACAGGACACCAAGACACCAACAACAAGCAGGACAGGGGGTGTAAAAAATCCAAGCCAGGCTCTTTGCATATGTAGTGAAACCTAAGGCCCTTCCCTAGTGAGCAGGGAAATACACAGATAAGAAGACAAAAGGCCTTGCTGGGGTTTTTCGGGTCACAATTTGAGGTTAAATACAGCAGATGGGAACCTGTGACAGCTTCATGGAACTTTAGAATACTCCGGTGTAAAATCAAAGGAGGAAATAAGGGCCAGGAAGTTAGGGTGTCCAAGGATACTTCAATCTTCTACTGGCATTATCAGTTTAATATATACCAAAATTAAAATGCAAGGTAAACAACATGAAACTACATAAATACTGCTTATATTTAGGGAAGGGCCCCAAACTGAGTCAATATAAAAAGTTAGAACTTTTACTTCAAAAAATACTGGCGACTTTTTTTTTTTTTGGTGTGGCCACTGAGGGGGGGATCTCTTTTAATTATGTCAAAAGCAAAGAGAAGGGGGTAGGTTCTCTACCTTTGAATACTAAATGAGAGAACAGCCGCATCAAAGACTTCCCTTGATCTGTTTTGCCTGAAAAATTAATAGGCTTTACCAAGTCCTCGAATTGCAAAAAGCTCGAATTGCAAAAATCTCAAAGTGCAAAAAAAGGAAGCGTGGTGACACCCACAGTCCCAGGGACAAAATGCAGCCGAGAAGAGGGAGCTTGCAGTTGGAGGGTTCGGTTGTTTCATTTTGGGAAGGGTAGTTTTGCTTTTGTTTTTCTTTCCTCCACAAGGCAGAGCAGACCTTCCTCTGACACGTCAAGGGCTCACCGACCGCTCCCCAGGACGTCCTCCCACCTTCCCTCTACTTCCGCTGTCATCTCCCTACCCGGGCTGTGGCGGATGCAGGAGGCACAGTGGGAAGGCCTGGCCACCCAACTCCGCAGCTTCCCAAGGAACAGTTGAGAGGCAGGAGGACCGCAGAGGCGACAGGCCGGCATTCCTACCAGGCCTCCTCCCTGTTTGTCTGCTCTCCCGTAAAGGGAGGTGGGACCAGGACCCCAAAGGGGAAATTCCGGGGTGCCTGGAGGGACTTCTCTAGTTCACACTCCTTCTGGCAGCAAGATGGCCCCCGAAGGCGGATATTTGTAGCTTCTCTCTTAAAGAAACCCCACGGAAATTTCACTTCAGGAATAAACGGCTGGGTGTTGGAAAAGAGAGAGTAGGGAGGGGGTGGGCTCCGGATTCACGATTCAAACTCTCATCCCAAGGTGTCTTGGTGGCCACCCTGGTACAGCAGGGCTGGGAGGGTCGGAGACGACCTCTTACCAAGGGACGTGAGCTCGAAGGTCCTCGTCCAACAGCAGGAAAGGGGAAGAGAAAAACCCCAAGCAAACGGGCGATGGAGGAGAGATCCCTGTAAACACGTTCACTTGGCTGAGGGGCTAGGGAGTGGGCTGGGGAGATGGTACTAAAACCGCTATTTACAGATGAATAGCAGCAGAGCTGCTCAATTCTCTCAGTGACAAATCTTAATTGCTCAAAACAAAGCAGGTTTCCAAGGGCCTGGCACTTCGAAGGCCCCATCTTTGCCTGTAACTCGCAGAACAAAGCTCCACATCCAGTCTTTCCATTAAAAAATAAATAAACCAAGGCAAAGCACGGTAAAGTTTAGCTTAATCTGTTTCCAGGGGAGTAATTTCTTCCCACCTCCCAGACTAAACCTATGCAATGCCACCCCAACAATCCATTTCTTTTACCGTGAGATGGGAGAGACCTGTGTCTGTTTCTTAAAGGGTGGATCAAAATCTGAATTTCAAAGAACAACATTACTAAGCAATTACATGGGAAATCTAGAATGCCTTCTGAGAGAGCTATCAAAAGACAATATTTGTCTAGAATCCGAGCACTAACGACCCTGACACAGCAAAACCATTGTTTTTTCCACAACTTTTGTTTTCCTCCATACAGCTGTGTTTTCACAGATGCCAAGCCATGTGTCTCCACCAAAAGGTTTAGCCCTCCCTTCAGAAGCGAGTGCTGATCAAAGGTTCAAACGCAGAAATACAAGCTCCCTTTCCCCTCTGGAACATGTTTTTATTTTTCCGCAGTGGCTGCAAACCAGAATTCCCATCTGCTGTCCTGCAGCACCCAGGTTAACCTTAGCAGTGGGGCTCGGAGCCCTGCTATCTCAGCTAAGGAGGACAGAGAGGAGGCGAGCCAGCATGCGCCAACGAGAGCCCCTCCCCAAGATGTCCACTCGGTTCAGAGAGAATTGAGCCAGACAGGAGCCGAATCCATTTTCGGTGACGTTAGAAACGAATTTTTCCTCTCCTCAAACGTCAGAACAGATTTATGAAGTTGGGATGGGTTTTGCTTTGATTGCACACCAACTCGTACGAAGAAAACCACGTGAGGTCTTTCGCCCATCTTCTTCTACCCCAGCAACATGCAACAAGAATATGCAATTGACGCTGGCTCGTTCGGATTTGTCTAACAATAGAAAAATAATATTAATCTCAAATATATCATACCTCACGTTTCCTAAGCTATAGTTCTGAATGGAAATATTCTCAGACATCCCCCGACCTGTTATTCTTTTTAATAACCCCCGCCCTCACTTCTCATTCTTTTCACTGGCCATATCTTTGAAATGACTAAAATAGAAACAAGTTAGTTTCTGTACGCAAAAATGGGTTGTTCACTGCCGGGTATGGGAGAGCTCCAGAGAGGAGCGAGCTCACAGCAAAGGAACGGACAGGCTTTTATGCCCTTGGAAGGTATTTTTGCTAGGTTCTTAAGATCATTGGGTGAAATGAATTGGAAAGAGACGTGTATCTGTCTACCTACATCTCTGCAGACAGCGGTTAGGGCGAGGGATGGAGGGAGACGTGACGGATACAAAGCGTTGGCCAGTCCCGCTTGAGATTTTTACAGGCTCCAAAGTGGGAAGTGGCGAGGACCGGTCTGAACACCAGTGTGTGAGTGCCATCTAGTGGCCAGCTTCGAACTGCAGCATGGTCGCCGCACCTAGAGTAGGCTGACCTACCTCTCCACATTGATTCCACTCTCTCTAGCATTCCCAATCCTCGCGTGCACTCGCTGCGACTTTTGTTGTCCCGATTACAAAATAAACTTGAAGCTGCTTAAGAGCCGCACCGGGAAGGCTAAATCGGCCATGTCTACGAAGGAACTGCTTTGGCCACACCTGAAGGACCAACTCTATGAAACTAGAGCCCTGGCGTTCACAGCTACCCTTCTGACGTCAGCGGATGAACCTTCCTGAGGAAAAGCTCCCTCTTGGGCACTCATACACAGACCTCTTGGGGTCTTCCACATGGTAAAAGTACAGTGACCACTCATGCAGCTGGACTCACGGGCAACCAGGAAGGAAACTCAGCCATTTCTCCTATTCCAAATGCCTAGACTGTAAGCCCCACAGTAGAGCAAGCCACCAATATGTCCTTTCCTGGGATGACAGGACCCTCTCCTCCAGCTTTGCCAAGCACAACTCTGAGTGTGGTTCATCACTGGGTAGCAGGTGGTCCCAGAATCCCCTGCCGGCCACTAGAGACCACCGTTCTGTCTTCGTTCTATGAGCCCCACCTTGGTGAAGACACCTGGAACAGCACACAATCAGGACAGGAACGAAATACAGAATCATTGCTCCTAGTCACCACTTCCTCAGAGTCACAGACCCCGCCGGAAGGAGGGAAATTCTTGTAACAGACCAGCCATTGTCTGTCTGGAGCAGACATGTCCCTGAACTGGGCTCTGTGGTCCCACGCAGCCTAGAAAGATACTCTCGCGCGTCTGTCCATTCCCTAAACTGGCCTCAGTAGGATAGGAGACAGTGTCATCCCAAAGTGCCTGTCCCCAGGCAACCAAGAAGGACCAGGGCTCAGTGCACACTCACTGAAAGAGAGGAAGACAATGAGTAATAAGTACTCATGGCCCGAGGTACCAAAGGTTCCGTGAGCCTTGGCTCTAGACCCACTTCTCTGCTTGTGAGGAACGGGGCGGGGCGTGTGGCGGCTCTCAGATGAAGGACTTATTTCTGAAGGGAGGGGGACCTGGGTGCTCAGGAGCAACTTCTCACCCAGAGACCTTGGCTGACTTCGTTTTGTTTTCCTTCGAGGTAGGGTCTAGCCATGTGACCCAGGCCTAGCAATTGGAGTTTCTCCTGCCTTCGCCTCCTAAGCATTGAGATTATAGATGTGTGGTTATAGATGCAAGACTATACACACTGGACCCTAAAATGCTATTCAGTTTTAAAATGGTGGCATGCCCTCCCTTCTGGCTCATCCCTGGTCGAGAGGGAGTCATGTGCCCCGCCCACTCGCATCCACTCAATGTCCTGCACTTTAATAATACACACTTGACGTGACTTGAGTCTGTCGGAGTGAATAATTACCACTATGCAGAGACAGAACACAGTGGGAGAGATCCCTCGAAGGCAGAAGGGTTGCATCGGACAGACCCTGGGGTGATAGGATGGTGAAGGCTCCAAGTCCCAGGGTCCCTCCTTTCCTAGTGTCTAGCTTAGACCCACATTGGGGCAGCACACCAGCACAGCCCGGCTCCCCTCAGCCAGCTTCTCAGGTGTGGATGGAGCCAGGAATGGGTCCTTACTCTGCTGAGTGAGGCGCCTCCTCACCATGCCTGTATCTGGATGCAGCCAGACAGTACCTGGCTGAGGAGATGTGGTCAGGGAGAAGGGAAGGACTGTGGGGCTTTGAAGGATGGAGCAGGTCCCACATGATGGAGAAGATCATCCAACTCACGTCAGAGCATGTTGTGAGCAGAGCAGACTGAGCCTAGGACTGGACTGGTCCTCCTCCCATGTCTGAGTGATGAAAATAATCTTTTTCCTTTTTAAATACTTTATTTATTTATTACATATACAGTGTTCTGCCTGCAGGCCAGAAGAGGGCACC
>LOEQ01001471.1:9348-19997 GCA_001685075.1 Bramus lutescens | reverse complement strand
GATCTGGTGCCCTCTTCTGGCATGAAGGCATACATGCAGACAGAACACTGTATACATAGTGAATAAATAAATAAATAATAAAAAAATCATTTCTGGTCGTAGGCTCAGCAATCTACTCACCCAAGGTTGAAAACCACAGTGTAAAACACGCATGCTTCATGATCTGCTCTGCAGAACACGGGGGAGGGATGTGGTGGCTATGGGCCCTGGTCCCTGCGACTTACAGACTGAATGTCAAAGTCATAATTACAAACAAAAATACGAGACTGACACCATCCCCTACAAAGTCTCAGTAATGTACATTCTCCTTCTGCTCATCGATGTGATTTCTTTCTCTGTTTCCATCTTGTTGAAAATGGAGGAGTTGACGGAAAATATGAGGATATGGGTAATTAATAATGTAGGTGCCAAAGATGGAGAATCCAAGTTATGTTCAGGACTCTGGTTGTCCGGAATGCACAGGCATTGTCTGATGGAAACATCGACTTTAGCACAGGGCAATGATGTAAAGCGGTGATGGGAAGCAGTCATTACGGTCACCTCCAGAAACAGGAGAGAATGGAGACGCCAAAGCTTCCAGCCTCTGAGCAGACATACTGTATTTTTGCTACAAAGTTACATCAATAGGTTCTGGAAGAGGGGACAGCTATGGTGGCTCCAGGGATAATGGGGGGGGGTCTCAGAAGAAGTATCCTAAGCTCAAGACCCTAAGAGGGCTGTGCCCAGGAAGTAGCAAAGCTCAAGATGCTAACAATGAGCTGTGGCTCTGGCTTCTCGCTCTAAGATGGCATTCGATCCACAGTTTAAGTAATGAGATGCTATGGGACAATGGTTTTACCCTGTAAAGATTTGGTTTTTTGTACTCGTTTAATAAAATGCTGATTGGCCAGTAGCCAGGCAGGAAGTAGAGGCGGGGCAATGAGAATGCTGGGAAGAGGGAAGCACAGTCTTCAGTTGTGACCCAGACACAGAGGACACAGGATGTGACTGCCTTGCCAGAAAAGGTACCAAGCCACAGACAAAAATGATGAGTTAATATAAGTTATAAAAATTAATTAATAAGAAGTGTGAGCTACTGGGCCAACCAGTTTATAATTGATATAGACCACTGTGTGATTCTTTGGGACTGAACAGCTGTGGGACAGGGCAGGACAGAAACCTCGGCTAACAATGAGAATCCAGTCTACCCCTTCCTTCCTCCTCGTCCTTATTCTCTTTTTCTTTTTTCTCCCTTTCTCTCCTTCAACAGGGTCTGCCTATGTCGCCCAGCCTGACCTCTGACTTGTAACCTCCCATTTCGGCCTGCCAAGAACTGGGACCACCATCACGCTCAGTTTGGCCTAATTTACCCTAATTTTTTTTCTTCTTTTGTCTGACAAAATTTTTAAAGAAACAAACTGGTATTTTTCAGTCTAATAAAGGATATATATATATAATATATATAAATATATATATACTGTCAATGCCAAACTATAAATAGCTTTTATTTATTTCACCTAGATTCATTTAAAATTCATCTTGATCATATGACTACTCATTTTTATTTTTATTTGTTTTGCTATTAGTGTTTTGCCACAGGAAGTATGTTAAGTCCCCTGAAACTGGAGTTATGGACAGTTCTGAGCTGCCATGTTGGTGCTGTGAATTGAACCAGGTCCTTTGGAAGGGTGGCGGTCAGTGCCCTCAAGTGCTGAACTATCTCCCAGCACTACCCCTCCTTGTAAAAATGTGCTGTTCTGGGGTAGCACCAGCTGTGAACAGCGTTACCACAGGCTTGCACTGGAGAACTGAGGAGACCCAGTGTGACTGCAGACCTCAGAGAATGATCGAGTATTTTACACACTGTCCACGGGGTAAGTGTGCTCCAAATCTAAGGTGTGGTGTCACATGCTATAATCGCAGCTCTTGGGAGGCAGAGACAAGAGGATCTCAACAACTTCAAGGTCAGCCTGGGCTATATTGAGACATCTTATTTCAAAGACAAGAGCAAGACCAACTAAGGAAAAACAGAACCTTCTAGAAATGTATGAACAGTTCAGACTGTCCCTTCCTATCACTTGTCACACACAGGAACGAGTGAGCCTATCAATGCGAGGCTTCGGCTGGGTAGTGTGCTGATTAAGACTGATTGTCAATTTGACACCATCTAGGATCACCTAGGAGACAAACCTTTGGGCAGTGAGGGAGTTTCTAGACTGGGCTAACTGAGGTGGGAGGACCCATCCCAGCTGTGGGTGGAGGCCCACCGCACAATGGGGTCCTGGACAAAACAAAACAAAAATAAAGCAAACTGAGCATAGCCCTCCTCCCTGTCCCCTCCCCCTCCGTCTCCTGACCACAGATGATGTCACAGATGATGTCACGAACCATCCACCTCACATTCTGTCACGGCAGCTGCCCTGCCACTTGCCTGTGTTACACATACAGACACTCAAGTACTTAACTGCTGAGCCCAGGAAATTCCTTTAGGAATGAGTACACACGTGTTCACTCTAGGGTCATACTTGGCCAGGTCTTTACAACTACAGTTAGACACTAGAGGCAGACCAGAGTTTCTCTGGCTCATTTGGATGGGAACTAAGACCTACACGTCACCATGCACACATTGTCTGACAATAAATGACACTATGTGCACACAGAGTGACAGCCCTGCTCTCCTGGACAGTACTAGTGGACGCTGGTACCTTCAGGATCAACATTAACCTCACCATTTCATTCCCCAAAGCAAGGGTCCTAAGTGTGTAAGGTCACCTGGATCACAAGCAAAACCAGAGACTGGGTAGTTGTCATCACTGTTTAACTTTTTATAGTTATTTGTGTGTTTGTGTGTGTGCAAGCACACACAAGTGTGCAGGTACATGTGGCACAGCACACATGTGGAAGTCAGAAGATAACATTCAAGGGTCTATTCTCATCTACCACATGGATTCTCGGGACAGAACTCAGGTCTTCTGGCCTGGTGGCTAGCGCCTTTACCTGCTTGGCCATCTCACCAGCCTGAGACTATTGGTTTTCTTATTCCTTCATCATCTGGATATGAGGGACGTTTCAAAATGCCATGGCTTATGTCACAATATTACGACGAGTAAAATAGTAAATCCAAGCCTAGATGTAGCTCAGTTGGAAAAGCACTTGGCTAGCATGCACAAAGCCTTGGGTTCATTCTCTAGCACTAATAAACTGTCACAGCATACACTGTCTCTTAGTTAGCGTTCTGTTGCTGTGAAGAGACACCATGACCATGGCAACTCTTATAAGGGAAAAACATTTCATTGGGGTGCCTTACATTTTCAGAAGTCTAGTCCATTACTGTCATTGTGCGGCATGGTGGCACACAGCAAACATGGTGCTGGAGAAGGAGCCGAGTGTCCTACATCTTGACTTGCAGGCAACAGGAAGTGGTCTAAGGCACTGGGCATTGCTCGAGCATGTATGAGACCACAATGCCCACCTCCACAGTGGACACCCTTCCTCCAACAAGGCCACACCCATTCCAACAAAGCCACATCTCCTAACAGTGTGTTCCATTTGGCAGCTGTTTTCTTTCAAACCACCTCAACCTATAACCTCAGCACTCAGGAAATGGAGTCAGGAAGGTCAGAAATTCATGGTCATTCTCAGCTACACAGCAAGTCTAAGGTCAGTCTGGGATACATAAGACCCTATCTAAAGAAAGGAAGGAAGGAAGGACTCTCTCTCTCTCTCTCTCTCTCTCTCTCTCTAAGGAAGGAAAGAAAGGAAAGAAGAAAGTCCACAAAGCTTCTACAAGACCCTTGATAATTCTTAGTAGTTAAGGGTGCCTACAGGTAACCAAATAACAGGAAATTGTATCAATAACCTTACAACAAGGTTTAAATACCTTTGCCTTAGAAAATATGACAGGAAGAAATGTGTTGTGGAATATTCCTTTACAGTGTGTGAAGATTGTGTCACTAAGATTGGTTTAATAAAGAGCTAAACAGGCAGGCAGGATTTTCAGGGCAGAGAGAATACTGGGAAGAAGGAGGCAGAGTCATCAGCCAGACAGAGAGGAAGTAACATGGGCAGTACAGAGTAAAGATAATAAAGTCACAAGACAAAAATTAGACTGAGCTGGAGGGTGGTTGCACACGGCACTCAGGAGGCAGAGACAGGAGGATGGATCTCTGTGAGTCTGAGGCCAGCCTGGTCTACAGAGTGAGTTCCAGGACAGACTCCAAAACTACAGAGAAACCCTGTCTTGAAAAACAAACAAACAAAAAAAGTAGATTGATAAAAATGGGTTAAGTTGAAAGAGCTAGTTAGTAATAAGCCTGCACTATCAATCAAGCTTTTATAATTAATATATCTCTGTGTAGTTATTTGGAAGATTGCTGTCGGGACAGAAAAATCCACCTACAGGAATATGAGCAGCATCCATACAAATGAGTTTCTTCAATCGGGACTATGTTGGAGTCCATCAAATTCAAGAACAATAGACATGCCAACATCCAGCCTCTATGTGAATACACAGCATGGGTTACCATAGTCTGTTTCCAGTGTTGCTGAGGGAAGCGCACCCTCAGAGAGGCTCCTGGCTTCCTCTAACTTGCCTATATTCCCAGATACTTTGTAAACTATGGTTCACTTAAATCCAGGAGTTCAAGGCCAGCCTGGGCAACATAACAAGACTCCATCTTAAAATTAAATTAGTCAGCATGTTGTGCAGGGATTATTCCAAGCTCAAAAACATCTTTTCTCACGCATTAACCAGTCACTCCCCATCCCCTCCTCTGTCAATGCCAGGCAGCCATTACCTGTTTGGCTGCTTTTCAAGTTTCTATTTCTAAACTGATAACTCTTTCTGATCTGATCATTCATGGTATGTATATTTTCTATTAACTCTTTGAACATATTTATGACAGATGCTTTAAAATCATTGTGTGCTACTTGCAATATCCAGATCATCCTGAGTTTGGATCTTACAGTGGTTCCTCCTTCTTTGTCCTGTTGATTTTTTCACAGGACACTGGTCACTACAATTGACATGCAGTGTATACTCCAGAAGTCATTCCTCCGAAGGGTCATTTCTGCTCCAACACAGAGCTAACATCCTGAACATGGACACGAAACTGCCCCCCTTGTATTGGGCAGTACGTGGTCGTGCTTAGTTTTACATCAGGTTCCCTGGAATCCACATAGTTCAGTGGCCAGTAATGGACACACTTGCCCTCCAGCGCTTTGAAATGCCTAGAATCAAAAAATATTTCTGATCCAGTAAAATCAGCCAGGTAAAGATGTTTGCTGCCAAGCCTGGGATGACTTGAGTCCCATCCCCTCAGCACACCTAATGGAGAGAGAACCAGCTCCCACAATTGCCCTCTGACAGACACACATGCATCACGGGACACTGAGACCTCCCATACATAAGTTACTGTAATAAAATATTGGAAAGCAGATTTTATTTGTGTAATTTGTACAGGGAGCGCAACCACCTTACTCCCCACTCATGGGAACCACCTCACTTTTCTTCAGACCTGGATCATGATTGTGGTAGGACAACATCATAGTTTAACAGGTTTCCTTAAAAATCCTGTTTTATATGTATTTGTGTGTGTGTTATAAAATCCTCATTAGGGACTGGAAAGATGGCTTAGCGGTCGAGAACAGTGGCTGCTTTTGGAGAGGTCCCAGGGTTTAACACCCACATTGCTGCTTACATCATCTGTAACTCCAGTTTGAGGGGATCCATGTCCTCGTCTAGTCTTTGAGGATACTTTCCTTATGTGGCGCCCTTACACAGCTGCAGCCAAAACACTTATGCATAAAGTAACAACGATTTTTTAAAAAAAAAATTTAAAGAAGAGTTAGTTTCCTTTTTTAAAATTTATTTTTAAATGATTTGTTTATTTATTTAATGTACATTTGTGTTTTACCCGCATGTATGTTTACTGGAGGGTGTCAGATGCTCTGGAACTGGAGTTACAGACAGTTACGAGCTGCCGTGTGGGAATTGAACCCAGGTCCATCTGAAAGAGGAGCCTGTGCTCTTAACCACTGAGCCATCTCTCCAGCTCCAACAGCGGCCTTTGGATAGCAATAAAAGAATCCTCCTTCCGGAAGGTGCTGAACTAAAGGGCTACAAGGCTTGCGGCTCCTTGAACAGGACTCAGACTCAAGAGATGGGTCGGCTCCTGCCCCTCCCTTGTCTGTAAGCTCAGACTAGACTCTTGTGTTCCTTATTTGTAAAGTAGGTAAAGAAATCCCCTTCTCAGCAGAGCATCGACGAATGTAAGGCAGGGTGCTTGGCATATCCGGAGATTCAGTGGAGTCTTTCCAGGTACAAGAATAGATACGGGAGGAGGGTAGGGCAGGTCAAGAAGAACAATACAGGGCAGCCGGGGACAGGAGCACTCAGCTGGACCAGGAGGTCACAGGGGAAAGGGGCAAGAAAAAAAGGAAAGAAGAGAAAGGAGAGGCCAAAAATAATGTCTTTGAACTAGGTAAGATTCCATCAAACACTGCTGGCTTCAGAACTACCTTCGTGAAAACCTGGGGAGACCACGAAGTTCATCCTTGGCGCTCTCTCTGCCCCAACCCTGCGGCTTTGAGCACTGTCTCTGAGCCCTCGCGGCTCCTGCCTGGCGCCTGAGTTACAGCCAGACCTGCTTTTCTGGGAGCATACGAGCCAGAGGCCCCACGATCTCACAAATGTGGTGTTGTCCACACAATATGAGGAAATTAAGAGGAGGAAGAAGGGAAAACTAAGCAGTTTAAGGAGATTTTAAGTTTTACTTTATTAATAATAGCATCATTACTTGGCTTCATTATGTGTTTATTATTTTCTGTGTGTAATGTGTGTAACGTGAGTGCATGCCACATTGTGGGTCAAAGGAGTTGATTCTCCCCTTCAGCCTCTGAGTAGGTTAAGGGGATCGAACTCAGATTTGTGCAGCAAGCACCTTTTTCCCCCGAGTTATTTCACTGTTCATTATTATATTATCATTATTACTATTGTTTGAAGACATGGGTTTACCATGCATCTCAGACCGGTGGTCTAGAACTCATTGTGTAGCCCAGCCTGGCCTTGACTTTGTGGTCCTCCTAAGTGCTAGAAGCCTCAGGCCAGGCTTTTAGAACAGCATTTTAGTCTTTATCAGGACAATATCCCTCTGAAAAGGGCACTGCTCCTGAAGCAGAGGCGGTGGGTTTGCTCCCAGCATTCAGATGTGCGTCTGCTTGAAAGAAGCATATTCATAGGGCCTAATGCACCGTGATGCCCGTGATGCTTGTGATGCCCGTGATGCCCGTGATGCCGAACACCTCTGCACTGGACTCACACATGACCTTTCTGACAGCACAGCTGGAAAACACTGTGGACCTGGTTACTCTGGACGAGAGACAGAACGAGCCACCCTCGAAGCCATAAAAGCACCTCTAAGCCAGAGGGTGCTTGAACTCCGGAGACCTAAGGGAGGATCATAAAAGCCCAGTGGAAAGCAAGGTCCCCACAAGGAACTGGGCTTCAAACTTAAAATGGACCTGAAGCAGAGATGGCAGAGCCCAGGGGCACAATGGTTTCAACCATATTGTACTGCCCTCAGAGATAGGGGTGTAGCTCATTTGGTAGTGTGCTAGCCTGGCGTGCATCAAGCCTTAGGCCCGACTCCCAGACTACGTAAATCCAGTGCACTCCTGTAATGGCACAATTTGGGAAGAAAAGGTAGGAGAATCAGAAGTTTAACGCCATCCTTGGCTTTACATAGTGAGTCTGAGGCTAGCCTGGGCTACAAGAGACCCTGCCTTAAACACACACACACATACATACATATTCACACACACATACATATACCCATGTACATACCATTCACACACACATGCACATTCACATACACGCACATATACACACATACACACCATTCACACACACATGCACATTCACATACGCACACATATACACACATACACACCATTCACACACACATGCACATTCACATACACGCACATATACACACGTACACACCATTCACACACATGCACATACACATACATATACACATGTACATACCATTCACACACACATGCACATTCACAAACACACACATATACACACATACACACCATTCACACACACATGCACATCCACATACACATGTATACTACCATTCACACACGCACACACACACTCACTTCCTAATGCAGATCACACCATCCCACGCATGTGCTGTGAGATGAATCAGACCTGGAGACAAAGGGCAGCCATATCTCCAGAAGCCTACAGCTGCTCTGAGCCAGCCCTCTGCAGCCATGCACCAGAACCCATAGCCAGGAAAGGACAAGCGGTGACGTCTCTGGGTCTGAAAGGGCTACAGGGAGACCAATGCCATTCATAGGTGGACCCGGAAGCAAGGGGACATCCCACCACACAGCAGGACCTCAGGGGAGACAGTGGGGGCCAGGCAGGGGTAACACTGCTAACACACCTAGCCCCCTTCCACCCACCCCCTGGAGGAGGGGCTTGGACAGACAGGGGTGGGTAGGGACCACGTGGGCAGAGATTTCAGCTCTTGAGCTCTTGTTAGGAAGCTTTGCATAGACACGCTCCCGACAGCTAGTTAGCTTCTAGATCAGTGATTCTCACGTTGTGGTGACCCCAACCATGAAAATATCTCGCTGTATGACTGTAATGTTGCTACTGTTATGCCCTGGATTCTCACTTCATCTTTTTGGTTTGCTTCATGGTTTCAGTTAATGAACCACCTGGGAGCTGGCAAGATTAGCTGAGCAGGTGAAGACTTTCACTGCCAAGCCTGACGCCTGAACCTGGGCTTGATTCATGGGGACTACCAACATGGCAGAGGAGGAGAAACAACTCCTGCAGGTT
The DNA here is from genome assembly GCA_001685075.1 of Bramus lutescens. Lineage (NCBI taxonomy): Eukaryota > Metazoa > Chordata > Mammalia > Rodentia > Cricetidae > Bramus > Bramus lutescens. The sequence goes on along the minus strand of LOEQ01001471.1, from coordinate 11,155 downwards.
GACCTCTGACCTGCCTGTGCACAGCACGCACACACACATGCGAACACACAAGAACTCACACGCTCACACTCACAATATAGATAAATAAATGTAATTTAAATTCGTTTTAATTAGGAAAAAATAAGACCTCCTCTTGGGTTTAAAAACCTGGAACTGGGTTAGCCACCGTCAGGACCATTTGCCAGTCCCGCAGGTCCTGTCTGCACTTCAGGGAGCTCTCCACTCCCCTAGTTCCAAGGCCTTGCCAGCCACCCTTGCCCCAGGCTCAGGATTGGGCCTCCTGGTCCCACACAGCAATGACTACCATAGGTGCTGTTTTCACATTAAAAACCTTATCAGCCACGACACTTAAAACCATTGTGATAGCTGACCTTCTTCCCCCACTAACAACAACAACCACCCTTTTAAATAGTTTTTATGCTGGCAACACCATTCCCCATCCAGACAAACAGAGAAATCACCTTGTCACAACAAGCAGTAAATAACGGCCCTGTGCCCGCCACACTTAAAGGTTTTTGAATTGGATAACCTAAGACTTGAAACTCTGTTACAAAATGATTGCTGCCCAGGGCCTGAAGCTCGGGTTCACAAGCCTGTTCTGCCTTCCTACTGGCCCTCCACACTTACAAAGGACGCCGTTCAGGAGGAGAGGCAACTAACTAGTCCTCACTTCCCAGGCTGCTAACAATTTATTTTATAACCACCCTGCTGCGACTTCCCAGGTGACAGCCCACAGGGGAAAGGAGGAGGACATGTCTTCTCCGCCTGGTCCCTGACCTCCCCAAGTGCTAGAGACTTTTCCATTTGGTTTGTCAGATGCAGTGATGCGCTGGGCCTCTGGTTAATAAGCACAGAGCTCTACCGTGTGACTTGGGGAGACCAGGAGTAAATCAGCAAGTCCTCTCTAGAGAGAGGGGGATTTGAATTCACTTCCTAAATCGATGGCTGTAAAGCTGAGGGAAGTCACTGGGCCTTTGTATTCCCACTTAAGTATGTGGGCGGATGTCAGCTGATCTTGCATTTTGAGAAGTAATTAGAAGAAAATGTTAAAGTGTACATTCCGACCGCATAAGGCAGCTTTGTGCCCGTGCTCAAGGCCCAAGAAGCGCTGTAACTCACAGGGCTGATCACGGGAGCCACACAAGGGAAAGAGGCCCCAATGGTTCTGTAAACCTTGTGTTTTAATATGTGTACATTTATATGAAGCTTTAACAACACATAACATACCAAACACGCGGCCAATGAGCACTTTCAAAAGAAAACACCTCCTAGGAGCCTTTAAAACAAAGCTGACTACCAAAAAATACACGGAATCTTGAATTTGGATGTATCTGACTTTTGTAGGCTATTTGCTATGAAAGCTGTTTCTGGCCAGAGACCATTTAGCAACATACTTTGTTTGGGAAAAAGAAACCTAAAAATCATACAAAGTAGAAACAAGTTTTCAACTTTCAAAAGCAGCTGACAGACCCCCGAAGGCACGGCTGGCAGAGGCGCCTGCAGACCTGACCACCTGACCTGGATCCCAGAGATCCCCAGGAGAGAGAAGAGCTCAGAGGGAGAGTGTCCTCTGACAGCCACACATGTATGTGCAAGCACACACCTGCAAACACAAGAGTGAACATATACACAGAGAGTAACCCTACTCTCATACATACACACTTTCCTTTATTTATTTATTTACTTATTATGTATACAACATTCTGTCTGTGTGTATTCCCACAGGCCAGAAGACCCCATTACAGATGGTTGTGAGCCATCATGTGGTTGCTGGGAATTGAACTCAAGACCTTTGGAAGAGTAGGCA
>LOEQ01001470.1:205135-230397 GCA_001685075.1 Bramus lutescens | reverse complement strand
CTCTCTCTCTCTCTCTCTCTCTCTCTCTCTCTCTCTCTCTCTCTTCCTCCTCCTTCTTCCTTTCTATTTTTCCCCCTTTGTTTTGGTTTAGCTATGTTAAGATCTCTCCTTTCTTTAAAATGTGTTCTTTTTTATTTACTCGCTTGTGCTTATATGTGGGCCTATGCATGTCATTACATGTATGGTGATCTCGTAGGACAACTTGAGGGATTTGGCTCATTTTCCACCACATCACATGTATAGATTTCTAGTTTTTAGGCTTGGTGGCAAGCGCCTTTTCCAGTTGAGCCATCTTGTTAGTTATAAACAAGAAGCAAGCCAGTTAAAGTTTAGTAGTTACATACGTTAGTTTCTTCCCTTTTCTTTCATCCTGCCTGTTGAATATCTTATTAATTAAATACTTTTCTTCCTCTTCCAGTTTTCACTCTAGAATGTGACAGTTTTGCCCATTCTCTGTATCTGTCATGGTTTTAGGCCCTTTCTATACATGGGTGAAGGTAACAGTCCTGAAGATTACATGCTCTCTCCCATGCAGCTGAAAAGACAAGTACAATCTAAAACCCTCCTCTTCAAGGGATCCATCGGGATACCCACTCCTCCGCTCCTCAACCACTCTTGCCTTGTCATTGTCCATCGGTCTCTCCACACAAATTAGTTGTCACTGTATTAGTTTACTTATCTTTGTTATTAGTGATTTAAGAAAAATAATTGGTTTCACAAACACAGAATTGAACTCTGCCTGTGTTTAGATGTTATTATTCCTCTGGTCTCAACTCTTTCTACTAGGTACCTTTGTTCCCATTAGATACACAGGGGTGTTTCCATACAAAAATATTTAGGATGGGAAATTATGAAGAATTTTGTTTTACACATGATTTGGGAGACCCACACATGAGGATTCGACCGCCCATCTGCCAGACTTTCCATCTTCACTAAAAGACACATCAATGGCAAGAGCAGGAGACAGGGAAGAGACCATCTCATGACAAAGGAAGACAGGGGTGGGGGCATCAGAGCCAGGTTCATCATTTCAGATCACCTCTGTCTTGTGGAAGCTGTTAGGGTTCTAGGAGAACTATACTAAATCTTTCTGGGGATGATTCTCCCATTGTCCCTGTGTACCACATTACCATATCTACACCACTTCCTGTCACTCTTATTAAAAGACTAGGAGGCTGGAGAAATGCCTAAGGCATTGAAGGCTAGGCTCACAACCCAAGTACAAAGCATCCAACTACTAAAACAGGAAAACTTAGGGACCTATTGATTCAAGCCTTAGTTGGGACAGAGAAGGAAAATCTTAGATAGTCAGAGTTTCTCTTTACTTCAAACAAAGCACATAATGGGTTTTAGAAAAAGACCCTTCTTTTAACTCTATTCTGAACTGCATGCAGGTAGATCTCATGAAATGAGCAGGTACACCCAGGAACAGAGTGTGTGGGAGGCCGGTAATAATTGCTCTATAAGAACAGAGGGGATAGGCAGAGCCAAGCTGTGGGGAGGTGCAGGAAGCCGGGAAAAGAGAAGAGAGTTAGCATGGCAGGAAGTGAGACCGGCAAAGATGAGAAAAAGCTGAAGAGCTCACAGCCTTTTCAGTTCAAACGAGAAAATGCACACTTACCTCACAGAACTGGGCTTCCAAAGACTGTATGACCTGTGCCGACATGCATAAAAGGCAGGAAAACGTTTTTATGAGAAAATCTTGAAATCGCTTCCAGGTAGCACATACATGTTAGCCACATGTATCACATTACTTTCCAGCATGCATCTCCGTGTGTCATAAATCCGCATTAGCCTATAGGTTTCTCCAGAGAGTGTCTTTTGCCTCTGAATTGTAGACGTGGCAGCTTGTGAACTTAGCCTTCATATTTCACTTGAGGATGTTATAATGTTATTTTTAGAGCCGTTATTGAGTAGTATTCAATGAGGTGAGATGAGTGTTTAAAATATGAATTCATGACCACTTCTGATTGATAGACATTACTCCAAAGATTTCAATGTAAGAATAAAACTCTATAAGAAATTTATATTTTAAAAAGCCTGTGTACATGTACTTTATGTTATTGTCACTGCTAAATAGTTCTATGCTAATGATTGGATATATACATTATCTAATTTTCATGTTAATATTATATTAGTATTATAAAATCTGATGCATTTTTCCACAATTCATTAGGTAATTCATCTATTATCATAGAATGAATTCTATGTATCTGTAAACTTCTCGCTAAATATATACATGTATCCTTTCTTCCTTCCTTTCTTCTGTTTTCTGATCTGCTCCCACTGGTGACTCTGTACTTTGACTCCAGACTGGCAATATGAGGGTAAGGTGACTTAAAATAACCCCAGCACCTCATGGAACCCCTTGCTTGTCCATTTTCCCTTTATTGTTTCTAGAGCATTATTAAAATTCTATCTACTCTCTTTAATTATATACTTTATCACAATTAATTTCCAATTATGTTTGTTTCTGTTGTGAAGCTTTCTCATGGTTTATCTAGTTAATCATCGCTCTATGTTATTTCTCTGTGTTAAATTACCATTCCATTATCTCTGTCCAGAAGGACTGTTTCCCAGTCATCTTTGCTGGTTTCACAGTAAAGGTTTAAGCAGTGTTTGGCTTGGTGTCATAGAACTTGTGTGGCCTTCAAAAATGTTTTCTTTTACTAGTAAAACACTTGGAATGTTGTATATTAAGTTGGTTATAGTTTTTAAATATCACTCTATATCTTGAGTAAGTTCTTACACACTTGTCACTCTTTGATTATCACTCTTTGATTGTCTTTTCTCTAGATTGCAAACTAGCTAGGGGAGGACCACCAGCTACCATCGTGGCCATTGATGAAGAGAGCCGGAATGGTGAGTGAGTTCTGTATTTACCAACACTTTCCATAACAAGAATTCCTTTTTATTTAACATTTGGTTTGATGTGATCAGAGACTTCCAAGGCTTTCAAATATAACACTTCTAGAAATGCTTTATTTGGTTGTGTCACAAAGAACTCTAGTGATGAATATAGTTTTTAGTTCTGTAGGAGCAGTGACTCATCTGAGTTAGCGCAAGCATGAATCGTATATGTGCTGGGATGCTTCTGTAAATAGGGAGAATTGACAGTCACATGTATTATCATCTGACTGAAATGCAATGTGTTCCCCCAAAGAAGGAAGCACACTGTGAGTGATATGTGGAATCTCATAACCGATCAAGACTTAAAACTGGTGAGACACAGTGGTTGAGCATGGTTGGCTGGGAATCCACAGAGAGTTGAAAGAGCTAACACTGCCAGCAGGGAAGTAGCCTGAACATTGACTTTGTTCATCCTGTCTGCAGTCATTAGGAATAGTATCGAACCATCCTGCAGTATATAAAACAATATGCTTTCTCAAAATCAAAAATATATGCAATTTGGTTCTGGAACTCTCACTCATAAAACACCTTCCTCTCTCGGTCATATGGAGATGATGTCTGGGGCCATCCTGGGTGAGTGTTCTGAGCATTTTCTCCACTGTCCATCTAAGTGATTTTCCTGGGTTGTTGCCAGTGTACCTCCTGTCCTAAGAGAGTTTTCTTCTGGAATTATGCTTTAAGGAAAGGAATTGTGTCAACAAGCTCATTGATAAAAATGGGTTTCCCCCTGCAATTCTACTGAGACTTGCTTTGAGAACATTAGCAAGCATTAAAGCAGCAAAAAATTATAACAATAACCTACAGTTCATTATGGATTTCTTTTTGATGGACGCCCCTTTGACTTACCTGGGAAATCACTACTAAGTTCTCCTTTCATCCACGGTCTTTGCAAGTAGTCACAGTATCTGCACTGTCGCTAGCCTCCCTCTAAATAATGTTAAGAACAAACACTATTTTAACATATTAGGTAATTATGAAAATGTATTTTGGTTATTTAAAAATCAATTTCATCCATCTACAATGAAAACATATGGAGTAAGTAATTATGGCCAGCTTGAATAAGTTGGAACTAAATTATAATTATATACAAAGGAGAAACTGTACTAAAGTGCTATAATAGGAAGACTCTTCTTTATAAGTAGATCTTTGCTTTCCTTAAACTTCACTATTTCTATTCAGAGCAAACCTATATTTCTTGAAGATGCACGTTTGACTTTTTAAGCAGAAGAATGAAGCTAATGAACATGCCAGAATATCTATGTATGTCTTTCCTTATTTTTAACCAATTCCTTTGTACTTAAAACTGAGCTGAAATAAAATAGTTACTTTTACTAAAGGAAGTTGTGTTAGCACGTGACTCTACAGGGCTTGCAGGTCATGCCACAGGACGGGTGCCTGTCTCCATTAGTGCTAAATGAGCGCTGTCTCTCTATAAGGTGCTGGGAGGTATTCTCAAGGCTGCACTGGTGTATGAAGAGAGGCGAGCTCTGCTGTTTAAGGCGGCATGAGGATGTTGTGCTTCTTTTTTGACATATTTTACAAAAACTGCCAAGTCCTTAGACTGCTGCCAAAGCTGTTTGAGCATCAACACACAGTATAAATATCAACCTATAGTAAATGTTTTGCATTTTTTTCTTTTTACATGAAATTTATAAAACTGTTGAGATCAGATGCATCTCTGCCAGAGCCTGTCATGTGCACAATCCCCTTCCCTGTGAGGATCTCAGGGCACAGCTCAAGACATGGCGTTCATAGCCTAGGAAACCCAAAAGACTTCCCATTACCCGGGTATTTCCAGTTCTGATACAAAACACTGTGTCAATTTCTCCTTTTCTGTCTATTTTCAGAGGCAGTAATAAACTCTTATGTATCCTGATTTTCCAGGATCCAGCAAATGGGAAAATGTCTGCAAATATTTCAGAAAGACTTTTATAAATATTGAGGCTCTCACCTGAGCCCAGTCTGGGTCATGGCCTTTTCAATGAGTTAAAAATATGCCACTAATATGAAATACTGGTAGTTATGATTTGATGTTTTTGCATTCCTCTTCTTCTCCCTCCCCCTCACGCTCTCATTCCCACCCACCATCATATTTCTGCAATCATGCAATTATTTCAAATGAAGCATCTGAGGTACTTTTGTGCATTCCACATTTAAATGAGATAGATGACTCAGATCATAAGCTGTTGAAAAATGTATAAAGCTCTGCTGGAGATGAATCAGAGTTTGTATTTCCTACATGTGCATTTGAAAGGATTGTTCGGTTATGGTTAAGTGTGCATTATGGTGACTCCGCAAGTGCATTTGCCACATTGCTCTGCAAAACCATTGTCAGCCAGAGAAAGTTAATCCTCTCTCTCTCTCTCTCTTTGAGTATATTTACACAAAACTGTGGGATAATTCTTGATCAAAGACTAGTAACTAACAAAACTGGAATGAACAAAAGACAATTTTATATAAACAAAAACTAGAGTTCTTTACAAGAGAGTCTTCACTTAGAGACAAATTGTAACAACAGAAGAAACTAAAATTTTGGCAATTCAGGGGTGGCAGTATGCCCTTCTAATTGCATCATTACTGAGGCATAGGTAGGGGAGTCTTTGTATTGCAAGGTCAGCCTTAGCTACATAGCAAGTTTCAGGCTAGTCAGGGCTACATAGTAACATTCTGCTCAAAAAACAAAGACAAAAGCTTCTCGGGGCTAATTTACAAGGATCGTGCCATCCTACAATGTATTGAAATAGATACGATATTATAATATGCTTGTAAGTTAGTCCATGTCAGTGTCAAACCACTGGCCTTTGATGCAACATAATAATTCTAACATTTGGATAACTCAGAAAAAATATCTTATTTTATTCTATAAGGTTGTAGAGTCCTAACATTTCTAACTGCAGAAAAAAAGAATGAGCCTTTGTATAATGTTAGTGGTTTGGTGGATGCTACATAACATTAAAAGCCTGATTTCAAACTCATCCATCAGCATTGCTCTATTTCCTACCCAACTCATCATCAAGTCACTCTGAATTACTTTGTTTACAGTGAAAGTAGCTCACAATGATGGAATCATTTTCCTGTGAATTATAAAATTACCATGTCAGACTCCCCCATATATTTAACTGCTCTCATGATTACTATTGTGTGATGACTGCTGTCATGCGAAACCATTTGGCTGTGTCCATCACCAGGAAGCTGTGTACAGGGCAGCGGATTCTGCGTGTTTCATTTGCTTTGGAAGATGCTTCCCGAAAGGTCAGCGGAAACATCTGTCTGCAAGTGCAGCTGACCCGACAAGAAAAGAGGAAGCTTTCGAAGTATTCATAAATTAAAAAAAAACTGTTATTTACCTCCTCAAATGATCTCTAAGTTTATTAGAAGTTCAGCAAGCTCTGTATTTTCTCATATTAATCATATCCTCAGTTTGGGCTGTATGTTCAAGTAAACAACAGGATTTTAGGAAATAAGAATGGCCACAGTAGGAGGAAAAGAAGACATACACAAAGCAGGCGATGTATAAAAATGACCTCCAAACTGAAGTATTTTGTTATGGAGAGAAATAACTGTAAATGTTAGTGACTGCTTCATCGCATTTTAAATTTTATGATTCTAGTATTATTCTGATTATTAAAGATGATGAAAAGGTTAATTTGCAGAGTTATCTATCATATTTAAGGAAAGAAGCATCAGGTTCTGCTATACAAGTGCTTTTTTTACTCTAATATTGATGTTAACTATGTGCATTATAAAAGTAAGTCTGAATTATATCAAATTGAATCATGTAGCACATATACACCATTACTCCTAAGTGAAACTATTACAGTGAGTGACTTTCTATAAATGCAGCATTTAAGTCATCAGCCATCATGGCAATGGCTAGATAGAGTAATTCTTTCATTTGCATAAACTGTAGGAATATCAAACCAGTGGTGACAAAATTGGCCAGGGCACTATCACACAAAATAAGAGAGGGGGTTGGTCACTTGTAACCTGCAGGAAGTAGCATTCTACCATAGTTTTTCACTAAAGTAGGAAATTCTCCACATGAACAAGTCAACCTAATTTAATGATTGATTCCTTGTAAAACAAAATGTTCCTATGTAGCTCAGTGGCCCTGACTCTGGTTTTGAAACTCATTAAGGATTCAGGGGTAGAAGATGTCTGTAGTGCACCCTGCCAGTCTGTGCTCTATGCACTACCATACAGTTCGTGAACCAGGCAAGGGGCTGGAGATTGAAACACACAAAGACACACAGACAGAGACACATGTCATCCTTAAACAAGAATGTCCCCTTTATTGTGTACCAGAGCTGCTTATATAGAGATCCTTAACTGATAGCCACGCCCCAGCCAAACCCACCAGAAACCACTCCCCTGCCAACAGGAACTCCTGAGGGTCTTGTGCTCAGAGCAGCTGCAAGCATTACAAGTTGTTTACCAGAAATTCAGGATCTGGGGGGTTCACAGCTCTCAGATGTCAAGTAAAATAACAGAAAAATCAGAGATCTCCCATGTTTAGGCACATGTTCAGGGCTGCATTGTTATGGGAAGGGATTCCTCTTCCGCTTTGTCCATACACTATACTGCTTAGGTTTGGCTTGTTTGGTATTACAGTCCCTAGTGAGTAGGCAGAAGTCATTTAGGCACAGGGGCTGCAAGATGCATTGCCGTTAAGTTGTTAGTTTTGAAGTGCAGCACCTGGCTGGTCTTTCCAAGAACATCCTAAGCATGGGTCTCCAGGGTTAGCTGTCCTTACACACACTTTCTGGAGGCTTTAGATTCTGCTTACCCTCAGCCCATGTCGTTTCTCTGCCAAGTTACATTCACACATAGCAATTCAAACACACTTGAGTTCCTTGGGATCAGAGGGCAGATTAGTGATTCGGCAGTTCTGACAATTGCACTGGGAATTTTCCCTTAAGGACACAGAGAATGTGAAATGGGTCAAAATTCTCACCTTTGGAAAGAGGATAGAAATCAACAATATGTAGGTTCCTAGCAATCACTTGAGAAAACCCAATAATGCCATCACATTTTGAAATGCTTTAGTCTCAAAGTGCCTCCCATAGCAATTAAGAAAATGCTTATGTGCCAAATAATTCCTCATGGAATGGCTGCGGTATTTCAACCACATGTACTTTCCACATATGGATCAAGCAACACTAAAGTAGTGACTGACTATATTCAATCTATAGGTACTTTAGAAATCTATGTGTTTCTTTGACATTATTTCAGAGGATATAGTTCAAGCAAGCAGTGTACACTTGCTCTTTATATCAAAAAAAGAAATTTCCTAATCACAACACTTTCAGTAATAATAATGGCTTTGGATATTGTTATCCAGTGCATCAATGAAGTACTCTCAGCTTTACAAATGGGCTTGTTAAATAGAATATGGAAACATACCAACATATCATATCCAGCAGACTTTCTTTGCTATTATATTTTTAAAATTATAACACAACCACATCATCTCTCCCTTTCCCTTCCTCCCTCTAAACCTTCCTCTATATTCCTACTTCCTCTGACTCAAATTACTGGCCCCTGCTTTTGATTATTATTACATGCCTATGTGTACATGCCTATGTGTACATATTCTTAAATATAACTTGTTTAATCTGTATAGTGTTGCCTGTATATATGATTATATGGAAAATCAATTGTTGCGGCAACACACTTTCTCTAAAATCTATCAAAATTACTTGCCAGTGTGTTTATCAGAGACAAGTTTATTTATTTATTTTTATTATTTTGGAGAATAGAGATGATGGGCATTTTGTTTTCTTTGGTTTTGGTTTATTTATTTTGGAGATGGAGATGGTAGGTGTCTTGTTCTATTTGGTTAGTTTGTTTTAGTTTGTATGTTTCTGTTTTCTCATTCTGTATTTTTTCTGTATTTTATGGAAAAGTTGGTTCTCAGTTTCCAGTAATGATGTGATTATCACTAAATTATTTTTTTCATTACTTAGATGTTTGGCAGCTAGTTTCTTGCTTTTCCTGGTGTTTTACTATTCATTTATTTGCTTTGGGAAATGTATGAAAATGCTCATCAGTGATTTTACCTGTGAATATTTATGTAGCTAAGTGGGTTGCCAATAAAAACCAGGTTTATCCATATATCCATGTTTCTACCTTTAACTTCCCATCAACTTGATTGCAACAGAACAGGCCTGAAGGAGACTGCTTGCTTGCATTCTCATTTTCTTGTTCCAAACAGCTGAATAAAAGCACACTACATGCCTGTCATCGTGTCAGGTGCTCATTCACTTGTTAAGCTGTTTATTTGGACCTCTTATTAAAGTGTAGTTATGCATATATCCTGGCGTTATCATGTGAAGTACAGAATTGTTCTGGGAAGTACCAAGCAAAAATAGGGCAGAGCATCCACACTTGGGCTAGGGATCAATGACCAGGAGAAAACGGAGAGGGCAGCAAGAATACGGAGAACGATAAGGATGTAGGGAAGCAGTGTGCTGAGTACAGCCCTCGCCAGCGAAGACTGGAGATAGGAGGTGTGCCTTTAGAAACGTTATACTACTCACAGGGTAAACAAATCCGGACTTCACAAAGGAACCTGAGTGGCAGATGACTGACATCTGCTGTGTTTGGATGTGGCTAGAAGAGTGGTTCTGATGGATGCCATGCATGCACATTCGTCATGAAAGTCTTTGATGTTAATTTCTCATTGATGTTGAATTCATCTAGCAGCCTGTAGTACAGAGAACCTTTCTCTTTCCCATCTCTCAACAGTCTTGTTCACCACAATTCTGAGTGCAAATACATAGCCACATGGCTCCTACAAGAAGCCATAGAGTGTGGCTCACTGGTGTCACCACCACTGGTAAGAGAAGCTAAGGGCCTAGGTGAACGCTGGGCATTTTCAATCATAAATTAGTGTCAGATGAATACCTGTTGGGCAAAGTTGTGGCATCAAAATCAACCACCGATTATTTAATTATATTACATTGTAGTCAAAGCATTGCTAATCCAGAGGTAAGATGTGATTCTAGTAGAGCTGCATTTCAGATAAATACTTGAAATATCTTCAGTCCAATTGGTAAAATGATAATATTTGGAGACGTATGTCCTGATGGAAATGTTGGCAAATGTGCTAACTTGTGGTTAGTCTTAGTACCGTGGCAATGGCAAGATATGCACATGAGTGAAGAAGCCCTACCAAGCCACTGACCTAAAGAGTTCAATTATGTCCTTATCAGTTTATTTAGTCTTTGAAGACACTGACAACAGTCAGACTTAAGGTCAAGAATGACCCAACCGCAGCCAGTAATTGAAATGCTGCCCTGGAAAAGACTTAGTGAACATCTCAGTGGTGGTAGATTGAATAGTATGAGTTTCTAGGTAGTAAATCAGTTTTATAGAATATAATTTCATGTTGATTTTGATATTTTAATATGTCAGGATTAATTTATGCCTCTATTGGGATTTCTGTCCTGTAATGATAAGTGAGTATAAAAGTGACTTGTCTGTACTGGTTGAATATCCTTTGACATCTTGAATCTTAATGTCTTTGAAATAATGCTCCGCTGTGGGTGAGTTCCTGTAAGTTAATACCATTTATTTTTATCTACAATGAGCCCCAGAGTAGAAATACTATTTATGTCATTATGGCAACTTCAAAATATTACTGTTGCCCCAGCACTGGGTATTCTAAATAGTAATGTGAATTTATCATATCTGCTTTTGATTTAAATTTTAATGTTTGAAAATATTCATAGTTAAAATGAAGGTTGCAGGAAAGTGTGCCTTCTTTATTCTAGGACAGAGTTTCTGTGATACTGCAGTCATAGCTTCCCTAAGCGAGAGAAATGTCTTATTATATGAATAACTCACGTCACTGTATTTACATTAACAAAGAGCTGGGACATGTTGAACTCAGCCTTTCAGCCATGATCTAGGGAGAGGCAGAAAGGGAACTTTTAGCTACTTTTCCTGTAAGCTGGGAGCCCATTTTACTTTTTAAAAAATTTGAATATTTTTTAAATCCTGTATTGGGTTACAACCCCAAGAGACAGAGGTAGATCTGTGACAGTTCATTATAATCCCAGAATGTGTCTGATACAGCGTAGGCCCCCAAGACCTGTATTTCTATCCAGACATGCATTTACATGACCTTGAAACCCACAATTACTCTCCAGCCGTCACTGGAATAAATAGCACTTACCTGCTCACTCAATATTAGCCAGGGCCATGCTATTTTGCAAAATTAGTTCATTAATAAATAGTTCTAAATTCCTATTCTCACCTTCATAGCCCATGTTGTAAACAGAATCCTACCATCCACGTGGCAGCCAAAAAGACAATTGACTACAAACATAAAGTGCCTATCAATCACATATTATAGATCCCCCTTTCCCTAAAAAATAAAAGAGACCTTCACCCTGCAATAAGGACCTGGTCTTTCCACAGAGCCATCACCATACTGTCTGTCTGTCTGTTTTCCTGACAAGGGCTCTATAACACACTAGTTCCCAGTAAGACGTACTAAAAGCTACCATCATTCCACCATTTGAAAATGGCTATGGGGGGTGGGGTAGAAAAACAAGAGAAATTTTAAGAATATTATTTCTATGAGCTGATTAGTCATTTGCCATATGTTCTTTTAAGTTCTCCCATGAATGAACTTCCTTCTTTGAAAAGAAGTTATCCATGACACTTAATGTTCAGTGAATCAGTTGATTCTTTCATTTGTGGAGGTGGGAATGGAACCCAGGCCGACACATGGCCAACCACTATGGATAATACTAAGCTTCTAGAAATCAATCCATTTGAAGCCATTTCCCCATATTATTCATTTATTGCTGAGAACATTCTACACATAGTTTTCTTAATTAAGAAATCATGAGCAACAAAGAGGACAGTTTGATTTCCAACCTTCCAAGATCCGTCTTTTTCATCTGGTCACATGACGGTTAGCACAACTCATGCAGAAACCCCAAGTAATAGGATGAACGCTAGGGAAACCCATAATGTGTTTCTCACTTTACTTCCAGGACAGGAACTTCTGAGATTTGCCGATTGTTCATCCCCAGTATAATGGGTGACACATATTTTGCTAATTACTAAAATGAGCATCAACCCTCCAAGAGCTTGCATTTGTTGGTACTTGATTGTGAGACTACAATAAAGATAATATAATAATATAGGCATGACCACAATTAGGAAGATTATAAATTAAGCTGTTGCACGAGGACCATAGCTGCAGCTTTATTTAGCACAATGCCACTTGTTTATGATTCATATAGAAAATTACTTTAAAATGTATTTATTTAGAAAACTATTTACTGAAACCTGAAATTCACATTTTTCTGTCTAGCAGCTGAGTGTGTTTGACTTGACATTACACCTTTCTTACATGCCCTCTTTTTTTACAATTTTTTTTGAGCAATATATTTTTATCCGCTCCCCTTCTAGCCTCTCCCATGGTTTCCATGCTCCCAATTTACTCAGGAGATCTTGTCTTTTTCTACTTCCCATGTACGTTACATCCATGTATATCTCTATTAGGGTCCTCATTGTTGTCTAGGTTCTTTGGATTGTGAATTTCATGCTGCTTTCTTTCTGGGTCTGGGTTACCTCACTCAAAGTGATGCTTTCTAGATCCATCCATTTGCCTGAAAATTTCAAGATGTCATTATTGTTTTCTGCTGTTTATTACTACATTGTGTAAATTTACCACATTTTACTTATCTATTCTTTGATCAAGGAGCATTTAGGTTGTTTCCAGGTTCTGGCTATGACAAGCAATGCTGCTATGAACATAGTTGAGCACATGTCCTTATGGCACGATTGAGCATCCTTTCGGTATATACCCAAAAGTGAGATTGTTGGGTCTTGAAATAGGTTTTTCCTAATTTTCTGAGGAATAGCCATACTGACATCCAAAGAGGCTGTACTAGTTTGCTCTCACACCAGCAATGGAGGCATTACCCCATTAAAATGGAGGTTTACCCCACAACTTCTCCAGCATAAGTTATCATCAGTGTTTTATATCTTGGCCATTCTTACAGGTGTAAGATGGAGTCTCAGAGTTGTTTTGATTTGCATTTCTCTGNATATATATATATATATTGGAGATTAGTCCTCTGTCTGCTGGAAGTCTTCTATGCCTTCTTATCTCTTACTTTTGTGCATAAAGACGAATGTCTGTCTGCTCAAGACATGGCCCACTTCTTGTATTCAAGAGGTCTGCCCTCTGCAAAATTATCCTATTGTTTTTAGGATACATGGCATGACTCTTACGGGAGTAGAAATGCTTTTATTAGAGAGATTTTTTAAACTAAATCTTAGGAAATACTGAGTGATGCATACTAGTTAAAATTTGATCATTAGGGCAAGTATAATGTAAACTTCAGTTATTATGAGTTTTATAACCAACCTTGTTCACATAGGTAAAATTAGATGTTTTAAGTCCAACAGGTCTTTCTCAATGAATTTTAAATTATTTATTTTGGAGATAATTTAGTAATGAAAGTGGTGAAACCTTAATAATGTACATTTTTAAATATAAAAGCAGAATTCTAACTTTTCCAGTTGCCACATTTCCAAAGAACATTGTCTCACTCCTTCCCTGCCACCTCCTCCTGCTCATTCATGTGTCATCAGCTTCTTTCTTCTCCTCTTTCTTCCCTCTTCTCCTTTCTGAAAACGGATTTTGAAGTGGTTAAAAGCAACCACTTTGAGAACATTATCAGATTTGCTCCTCAGAACAAGAAAGTAGAACCATGCCCCTTTCCAACTTCAAGAAGCAATGTAATTATTTCTTTCTCAACCTCCTAAGACCCATTGTTTATTTAGCATTTGCTCTATACATGTGATTCCTGGAAAATGTCTATGTCATAGTTTAAATTTCTTTAATCTTCATCAATAGACTATTGAATAAAGCAATAAATAATTTGAAAAATGTATTTTGAAGAAAGACACTAAAAAAGAAATCCCACAACAGCTCAGAATTGAGTATAATAAAAGGCTATTTATTTAGGGGTAGACTCACAGATCACAATCCTTTGTCAGAACGGTGAACAACAACCAAGCCCCGCAGCAGAAAAGAGGCCAGACTTGTGCTTTACATAGGCATATATAGTATAAGATGCCAAAGTGGGCGGGTAACTTAAAGGCTACTGGTGGTAGGAAATCCTACAGCAGTGTTTTTCTTATTTTATTGTATTTTAAGTATTTCACACAATGTTTTGATCATATTCTACCTTCCCCCAATTTCTTCCTGATCTACCTCCCCTGTCCCACCCACCCTATGTCCTCTTCCTTCCTTCCTTCCTTCCTTCCTTTCTGTCTTTCTTTCTTTTTAGCATTCAAGTCCAATTTATGTTGTCCATATACTACTAAATTTACAGCCCTCTACTGGAGTGTGGTCAATCTACCAAGGACTGTATTGCTAAAGAATACTGCCTTTTCCTTTCCCAATAGCTTCTCACATAGAGATTGAACTGCGTGCCTATTGGCCTTCTCGGTACTGAAGTTTCTCTGGCTTTTTAGCTTGAGTTGGTTTTCTGCATGTGGTCACAACACCTGTGAGTTCACAGGTGCAACTGCCTTTTTGTGTCTTAAAAACGTTACCCCTGGTTTTTATAAGACATTTTAAATAAATATAAGAAACAGAAAACTAAGTGGGCTCGGCAAGTTGTGTTTATATATTTATGCATATATTTCCAACAGTAATAATAAAAAGTGGGTCATCAAAATAAGAGAGAATGATATGGGGACATGTGGAAGGCTGCATGGAGCAGGCACTGAAGGCGATGAAGGGAGAACAGAGATCAGGAGACATGATATAATTGCATTTTAATTAATATTTGAATAATGCAAAACAAAGGTACATTGTTTTGAATTTTTAAAGGTTAATTTAAAGGTAAACAATAAAACCATATTACAAAATATTTTTTATATTTTTACCTTATAGTTTGTATATTTATATCAGGAATTTTACTAGTGCCAACTGTATAAAAATTATTTTCCTTTTTAGAAGATGAAAATATTTCACTGGTGTTTTTTTTTAAGTTAAAATATGCCAAGTGCTTGTCACTTGTAACAGAGCAATTATTAAGGTCTTGACCTTCAGTTTCAAAGTTATCCAACAATACTCTCTCATGACTTGAAAGATGTCTAATAAATTGTTCCACAGAGGTATGTGGTGTCCAATTTCATTGCCTGCAATACTTTATCAATACCTTCATAAAGAAAAGAATGACCTCTATAACTGCCTTCTTTTATACATGTGCATTCTTCTAAATGTTCATACTTTGCTGAATATGCAGTATTGTCACTAAGAAAATATGCTCTGGTCCCAGGAAGCTAAAAATGCAGCTTATTTAATATGGTTAAGAGCAAACGATTTGAAATCTCATGAAATTTTTAGGCACTAGGGTGTTTCTATGTAAAGATATGACTTCAGTGAATCTAGGTGAAATCTTATTTTCTAATTTTAAGTCATTACTAGCTCGAGTGTTCAACAAACCTAGAAAACATGTAAAATAGCAAGGAACTTTTCCTATAAGTGTACTCAATGTTTCCAATTTGATTATGATTGATTTCTTTAAGGATTATTTGTTAAACACCTTTCCTCAGGTAATCCATATCAATGGGTTTGGGGTGGGATGCTACACATCTGGTTTATAAATTTCCTGATAAATTCTGCTACATGTCAGAGTTGTAAAAATAATCTGTAATTTTACATCTTTATCATAAAATTGAGGACACAGAATCTCGTGACGCTCAGTGAGAAAGATGCACCAAGAGGAAATGTTGATTTTTTGACAAGCTACTCTTCTCCTTAAGATACCCAGTGTGTTTCTGTAATTAGATATTGAAGAGGCTGAGACACAATCTTGGTGCCCCATGACGTTGAGCTTGATCTCAGGGATTAGACTTCTAAACTAGTTAATCCTTACCACATCCCAGTTTTTGCACTAAGTATTGCTCAAATTCAGCAGTTGATCTTTTCCTGATCTGTTACTAGATGAAAGTAAAGAAAGAAGAGTTGAAAAAAATGCCCAGACACACAGTCCCTCATGCAGGGCCAGAAAAAAGAAACCCAGCCAAGCCCTTTACGCTTCTTTCCAATTCTTGAGTTCTCTTCAGAAGTCAAATGAAAATTGCAATCTAACATTGATCTCTGAGTTGTTTCTGTTTTATTTCTACTACTTAAATTTCTTCTGAAATCCTGAAAATGTCTAGTCTACTAAAAACCTACATTCTAGTCTTTTACTTTGGACTTTAATTAAATATTAAAAGTAAATCAATGCAAATTTTACATATTGAGGACAGGATTTGATGGTTTAAGTTTGTTATTGGGGAAGCAAACACATCCTACAGGAAAACGGACAGATCTTTGCTTACTACTGTGCAAAATCACCATGATCAAGGCAACTTATAAAACAAAGTGTTTATTGGCTTATGTTTCAGAAAATGAGTCCATGGCCATCCCAGCTGAGAATATGGGAGGAGGCAGGCAAGTATAATATGGGAGAAGCTACTGAGAGCTCACGTCTGATCCACAAGCACAAGGCAGAGAGAAAGTTAACAGGGCCTGTCTGTTATGAGTTTTGGAAACTCAAAGCCCACTGCCAATAACATACCTTCTCCAACAAGGCCACACCTACTAATCCTTCCAAAGCATTTCCACCAACTAGAGATCAAGCATTCAGACTTGTGAGTCTATGGGACCATTCCTACTCAAACCACCATAGGAGGAGATAATTCCAGTCATAAACATCTTCAATAAGGTTTTACAGAAGTCTAGAGAACAAAAGGATAGAGGTTATAGTTCCATAGAGCATAGAATCTGAGGAATCTTAACATTTCTCCGTCTCTCTCTCTCTCTCTCTCTCTCTCTCTCTCTGTGTGTGTATCCCTCTCTTCCCTCCCCCATTATATATTAGATGATTAAACGCATATTCTATGTTTCTGAGATTTCATTCACTAGAGATTCTTAAATATATATTTTATATGAACTAACCAATTGTAGAGAAGTATTTTACTTAAGAACATTTTATTCACGAAACTGCTGAAGCCCTACAAGAAATGTAGAGATGCTCACCCAAACATGTAACATACTTTTGCATTGCTATTCCTACTGAGTCAAAAGCATAGATTTGTGTAATTTTTCTCTGAAATTGAGTCTTTGTGGTCAAAAAATAGCCTGCACCTTATGTTCTATATTTAAGATTACTCCTGGAAAATAACAACAAAAGTATGATCTGAGATTTATCCATTTGATGAAGGCAGTAGTTTAAAAATAACAACTAACTAGGCCTCTCTTTGATCAAGTAAAAAATGAAATTTTAAATAAATATAAGAAATATAAAAATTTTAACATATGTTCCCACAAAAAATGAGAGAATTTCATAAGATAATTAAACATTAGTACAAATAGGCTGCTGTTCTCACTGGCTATTTAACCTGACAATGTGATGGAATAAAAATTAATATTTTTCTCCTATTAAATCCAGTGGCATAAAGCAAGGTTGTTTCATCATTATCGTAAGAAAAATTCAAGGTTTGTTATGCTCATAGTTAGCAGAGTAAATCCCACACTTCATAGTCTTTATTGTTAACTGATTAGTGACCAAACTGTTTCAATCTGTCAAAAAAAATTTAAAATATCCTACTGTCTTTAGTTCATGATTCATTAAGCTTTGGAGATTATATTCTGAGGTAATGAAATCTATTATTCAAAAACCAAAACTGCTTATTTTCACTCAGTATTTAACATTAATACTAACTAGTTATTCAATACAAAGTGGTCAACCCTGAAATCTTATCCACACAATCCATACTAAATGAACTCAGCAAGCTGTGTTTACATATTTCTGCATATATTGGCAACAACAGTAGTAGAAAATCAGTCATCAATGTAAGAGAGAATGACAGGGAGGCCTGGGGAAGGTTGGAGGGAGGAGACACTGAAGGGGTTGGAGGGAAAACAGAAAGAGAAGAATTGGTATAATTACATTTTAATTAAATTTTAGATACTACTAAACAAAGGGACATTGTATTGAATTTTCAAAGAATGAATAAAACATTGCAAAAGAATTTCTTTATATGTTTACCTCATAGTTTGTGGGATTTTTTCCTTATTTTTATTGTAGTTCAAGTATTCCACACAAAGTGCTTTGATTGTATTCACCCACCCCCACCCTCAACTCCTTCCTGATCTACCCTGTCCTACCCACCCATATGTCTTCTTGTCTTCTTTCAGAAAGAAAGAAAGAAAGAAAGAAAGAAAGAAAGAAAGAAAGTTCTTCTTTTTCATTTTTTTTGGCAATCAAGTCCAATTTGTGTTGCCCATATACTATTAAATATACAGCCTTCTACCAAAGTGTGGTCAGTCTACCAGGGAATACTGACTCCCCTCTCCCGATTGCTTCTCACGTAGTGATTGAACTTCATGCCCGCCTTCCTTCTCTGTACTGGTGTTTTTCTGGCTTTAGCTTGCATTGGTTTTGTGTGTATCGTCACAACACTTGTGAGTTTATAGATGTCACTGTCTTTTTGTGTCTTGAAAACATTACTCACGGCTCTGACAAACTTTCCACACTTTCTTTTACTATCATCCCTGAGAACTGGGAGTAGGGGAATGATGCTCATGCCCCATTGCGGGATGAACATTCTTCAGGTCTAGGACTGGTTCTTCTCCCAATACGGCACTACATATGGGTTTCATTCTGTGGACTGTGACTTAAATGCAACCAAAAGGTAGTTGTTAGCCACATGGTACTTGTTTCATTATTGCACCAATGGGCATGTCTTCCTAAGACAGTCATAATTGTAGCTCACAAGTTCACAGTTAGGTAAGACTGATGATTACTTTTCTCCTCCAGAAGCATGCATAGCACCTTTGAGCACTGTGAAAGTTAGCCAATAAAGATGAAGCTCCCATGTTCATACTAGCTTGATTGCTCCATGTTCTGTGACACAGCAATCTAGTGTCTTCAGCAAGAAGGTCTTGCTGTCCAGTTCTGGAGTGGAACCAAGAACACCCATTGTAGGCACTCCAAAATTTCAACCCATGGGGTAGAGTTTTTCTCTCATGCCTTCCAATTATGTGGTTTTTAAGGATATTTATTTATTTAAATAACTTTTTTTCATTCATGTTATATGCCAACCAGGTTCCTCTCCCTTCTCTCATCCCATTCCCTCCCCTTTCCCATCTACTCCCTCCCTGTCCACTCCTCCTCCATCTCCATTCAAAATTTGACAGGCCTCCCAGGGGCTTCTAAGAAGCTTGGCTCATCAAGTTGAGGCAGGACAAAGCTCTCCTTAGGCAGGGCCAGGTAATTCTCAATAGGAATTAATTAAAACATAAATAAGGTTTGGGAGAGGTATTAGTTCAAGGGCAAATACACTTTCCATAAAAGTGTGAGGACATGGAATCCAAGGAATCATTGTAAATTTGGGTGCAATAACAGAAATCTATAGTCCAGTGCTTCTAAAGCAAGAGGGAGGGGGTGAAGATGGGACACTTCCCAGAATCTCATGGTCTAGCTTACACAGGATGTACCCTAGACTCAATCATGGTGGAAGGTAAGGACAATGGTCTGAGGCTGTTCTCTGCTCACCCCTCTTATACTACAGCACACACAAACATGAAGATACCACACACGCAAAGTAAATGTGAAATCATCTTTGGTTAGTTTCTTATAAAATCTAGAAAAAAAAACTGGATGTGGTTGACTTAAAATCCAAATTTCAAATCTATTCTCATTTTGTTGTTGTTGTTGTTGTTGTTGTTGTTGTTGTTGTTGTTGTTAGAGGATTCAATTTAACTTAGCTCTGACATCCCCCAATAATTTGAGCAGAGGATAAAGTGTTTTGTAAAATTCAAGGCATCCACAGTTAAAGAAAAGGAAAAATGGATTTTCAGTGGCCACAAATAGCTTCTAATATATGAGATGAGTATATTTAACCTCAACATAAGCATAAATCAATGAACTATTCATTGCAAATGGAATGCTTCAAAACCATAATTCTCTTTAATCTTTAAAAGGTAAAAATATCTATTGTTGATAAATTTCAAATATCTAGTATGTTTTCCTTAAATATTCTTCTACATATTTGGCATTTTCAGGTTACAGAACAGAGATACTGAAAGGAACCCTTTTGGCCTTTGTCTGTGTCCTATTACCTTTTCAAGTGGTTGCCCTTCTTTGTTGGAAATGTGAGGAATCAGTCAGGTGTTCACTGGGGCAACTGGGTAGAACTTGTGGGACTCACTGGACCACATGTATTGTAGGGTGTGCTTTTGTGTCATTCAGGAAGAGCAAAGTCAGCAAACATCCTCACACATTAGACCACTGACTAGATTTTACATGGTTGGGACAAGATGCTTCATGTCTTCACATATATCTGTGAACAGAACCTTGTACTATTATCTTTACCACCATCTCTAAAGTCCTAAGATGTAAGAGCTAAAAAGCTAAAAAGCATTTCAAGCCAGGGTATATCTCAAAATTTTCTTTCTTTTTTTTTAAATCAAATTTATGCAGAAAGAGGCAATCTTATTTCCGAACTACAATCTCTCATGTGTGTGTGTATCCTGCAAAGAGGTTCGATTGAAGTTTGTTTTTAAAAGAATGTTTATCAGCTCGTATTCTATAAGACACAAGAACATGTTGACTTCAGGATAAACTTTTCCAGTCTCCCAATTTTCAAGGACATATCATGGTCCAAGTCCAGCTATTGGCTAACAACACCTAGCTTAATAGTCATGGGCCAAGTGGTATTTGTTTTAATTTTTTAATAAAATAGAAGCAAATTTCCTCCTAAGAGAAGTATGAAATGCAATAGGCAACATGTGATTTTATTTGTTTTTGTTATTTTGATGCGACTAATCTCCAATTTCTCAATATGCAACTTTGCCCTTACTCTAATGTGGGTCAGCTGTTCGTTAAAGAGCAGATTCCTTTGGGATGCATCTCAGAAACCCTTTCTAGGAAGCCATGCTTAGTTAATAGACTTTTTTTTTTGATTTTGTAGGTCACAGAGAAAATGGAACTTTCTGGCATACAGCAACTTGGAAAATGCTATTACTCAGACATTCTAATGGTTTATGAGAAGTCTTTTCAACTATTACTTCTACTTTATTCCAAAATCATAGAGAGAAAATTTGTGAGAAAAGGGGTTAGAAAGGGGTGTTCAATCTCCTGCTACAGGATTTCACAACCCCTGCCTGACATCAGACTGCAAGATTTCTTTTGCGCTTAAGGTCTCTTCAAGGAATATTTTTTTGCCTGCCCTTGAGTTGAGTGTCTAGATGGTAACAGGGATTTTTATTCATATACATTCTTCTGCGCTGTCATGGAGCACTCAGGAGGTGACCACATGTAGTTGTGGTTCTTCATGAGCTATCTGAAAAGGCCTCCTGGACTTGCTCTTGACAGAGGCAGTCATCCCTACAGTCATCCCTATTTAATAACTCATCTAGGAGAATGGACTCCAATCATGTATCTAAACACTTTTTTTTCTAATTCTCTGCATTACCATGTGATTTTTGTTGAGTCTAATCCACTTTTTAATTTTTTAAGTCATTCCAAGATTAAAAGTATCTCCCACTTTCCAGAGAAATAATAGTGAGTTCTCTCTCACTCATCATGTGTCAAACCCTTGACTTGGCTTGTATTTTATTTATGGCTACCATCATTCCCTGTATCCTTACTGATAGGTGTCCATACACCATTGGAGGAATATCACCTTTCCTTTGAAGATTCTGCAGAGGCTAGAGCAGGAGCCTCCACCTAGGCTTCTGAAAGCACTCTAAACAGTTTAATTCCATTGAAGGTCAAAAGTGAGCCTTAGGCATTTGAATGGAGGCCTTGGAAGTTGAGAAGAAAAAGTAGTCTCCTTGTTTCATGGTTGGGAGAAGATGTCTGTGTCCTCCATTCAGCTCTTGTCAAGGAGGCAGTCCCTACTTGACATGTTCAGCCCACAGAACAGAGTCAGGTATATTTCACATGTGTTAAGGGGGGGGGGAGAGAAGAAGAAAAGAAAAATGGAAAAGGAAAACCTGCCACCTTTCTGTTTGGTTCCAATGGTTGACATCTTTGTTTGGTTTTGTTACAAGAGCAAAATGTAGTCTTTGTAATGTCTGGATAGCTTTGCCCTTTAAGGAGCATTGAAATACTTCTGAAGATTTGTGGGGACATAAAAAGAACTAATGAGTTTAAGATAGTAAATAAAGTAATCTATAACCTGCTAAATCAGAGAGCAAAGATTTTCACATGTTTGACTTTTGCTCGTTTACTTACCTTTCCAGCTAAAAACCATTTGTAATATTTGCCTGGAAAAGTAGAGCAGAATTAAATTGGAAAATGTTTTTAAAAGTATCTAGCGTAAAAATATCTAAAATAATAGTGTTTGTTCTTTTCCACATTTCTCTGTCTGTCTCTCTCTACCTCTCTTACAAACACACACACACACACACACACACACACACCAATAACAATATTTTTGAGGAAAAAGTGGGGAAATGAAAGCCATGGACAGAGGGATGTCAGCCTTCAGTTACAGTCACTTGCAGCTTTTTTTTCTCTTGTAGGAATCCCCTTTCCTTTAATCCTATCATCTGTTTCTGGTAAAGACAATGGTTTTCTTAGGGACTGACTTCTCCTCTATGGTAAGACGTGGGCTTTCAACTGCAAGGTCTCTAAGGGGTTTTGTTGCTGTTTCATGTAACACAAGGTAGTCATTTGAGAAGACCTTAAGTGAGGAATTGTCTCCATCAGAGTGCCTGTAGGTAAGAACTGGGGCCATTACTTTCTTGGTTAATAATTGATGTAGGAAGGACTAGCTCACTGTAGGGGGTGCCATTCCTGAGCAGGTAGCCCTGCAGTATAGGTGAAAGTAGGCTGAGCAAGATGTGAGGAGCAAGCCAGTAAGCAACATTTCTCCATGGCCTCTGCTTCAGTGTCTGCCTCTAGGTTTCTGTCTTTGGTTCCAACCCTGAATTGCCACCTTGATGGACTACTGGAAGCTGAGAGTCTTAAATTGAAATACACCCTTTCCTTCCAAAATTGATTTTTCCTCGTGGTTTTATCACAGCAATAGAAACCTACTAGAAGGAGGAGCATTTTAAGGTGGTTTGTTTCTTGCTCATACAGAAGCTGATGCAGAGCTGATGGGCCCCTGAACTTTACTTTCCTCCTAGGGATGCAATTCAGAGACAAATGTATGAAAGGAAGGAAGTTATCAGGAGGCAACGTGACTCAAGAAAGCATGATAAAATAGAATCCATAAATCCCTCTACATGAAAAGCTTCAGCTAAAAATTATTTGCTTGTTCCGTTGAGAAAAACTCACTGTTAAAAACCCCACTGCAGGCTAACTTGTTCTGTATCCATAACAACTGGCTCCAGACAGGACCTATGGGTAGCACCTGCTGATGTAGCAGCAGTCCAGTCCCACCTTCCTGCTGCCGCTATTTGGAGTCAGGGGTTAATTTTTAACAACAATTCTCGCAATATTTTCATTCCTTTGAGATAGTCTCTCACACGCTGAAATCTAGAAGTTGGCTAGAAAAGAAAGCGCCACTGCTCCTCTCTTCTGACTGCCCTCGAGGTCACACTTTTGCTAACCTGCCCCTGTGCCCACCTTGACGCAGAGCCAGGCACCTTCTTGATTTTGTTTGCTTGGGAAGGATCTCATGTTTCACTGAAGGAAGAATCAAAACTGTCAAGATATTTGCAGTTCTAGGTTTCTGTTTTGTCTAGTCTGCAAAGTGTTTGCTTTCCTCAGGAATTTTGGAAAACGCTTTTAGGAAGGTAAGAACCTTGTCTTTAAGTCTTTAGTCATACATTCCTCTGTGGGAGATACTAAGGATGGAGCCCCATCAGAATGGTTACAGCCAGTGAAAGTTTGTGTGTCCAGTAGGATGCGAATTTGGCAGTTTGGACATGTATTTTCTTGGGAGAAGATAAGATCTTTTGCTTTGTGTGTTCTGATCAGAATGTTGGAATAATGGCAGCAAAGCTCTCTTGCACATCATTTTTGGTTTAGACAAGACCTCGAGTTCTTACAGGGATAATGTACCAAACCTCCAGAGTTCATAGCCTACGGTGGGTGGGTGTAATACAATATTCAGGTTTTAGATACAGACAAGGTTCACTACAACTAATCGTCTCCTAGTCAATAGTCACTTTTTTCCATAATGTATCTACTGAACAAATGTGCTAAAAAAAAAAAGCTCAGTGAAAATCCATTCTCATTCCTCTTTCCCCACTTGTCCTTCCCTCTTCCTCAGACCCCGCCCCACATAACTCTTCTTCTCCTGTCTTCCTCTCTCTTCACTTCCTTAGGAATTGAACTAAGGGCCCAGGCACCCATAACATATACTTCTACATTGAGCTCCATCACTAAACCTTACAATGAATTTCCCGAGTGCTTTTTATTCTCTAGTTTTATGGATATTTCCTTCTGGGATTTAGAGGTAGAAAACTATATGTGCATTTAACCCCCAAAATATTAGACACAAATATTAAAAGTCCTTGAAAGGTTTTTGCCAAGAGAATAGTGTTGGTTCTATAAGCTGTGAGGGCTAATGCAGCAAATCAGGTTACAGATATTAATGGTAATATAGGGCATTTAGCCCCCAAGTTGTGAGGATTGGTTATTATATGCTTAAATTATTTAATAGCATTTTAATTCTTTCTGTTAGTAAAAAGTGGGGTCTCTTAGTTTTCATTTTTTTAGGGAAAGAAGAGAAAAATATTAGTGTAAACTTACATGGCAAACAGGAAAAAATAAGATAAGATAAAAATAAAGATCAAGACGAGGGCCACACACAAAATATGCATGGCTTACAACTGATTTCTTCTCCAAGTTCTATTTCCTAAAGAAAATTATCTTTAAATTTAAATTTTCACATACAAAGTAAGTTGGTTTTATTTCCAGTAGATTATAAATCAAAAGAAATCTGGTAACTGCTGAATATCACAGGTAGTCCATAAAATATAGCACTAGCTATAGCAAATGAGCTATTTGTGCAAGAACTTATACATGCACATTTGTATTTCAACCACAAGTATAACCCAGTTGCCTTAGGTTGTTTCCCAAACCAGATCTATAAACCTATTGAGGGACTTCCTAAAATGAGGAGCTACCCATGCTTAGCTTGAGGGTGGAGTTTAATTAGGTTCATTCAACCTTGTAAAAAATGACTGAATTAAACGATATGCTATAAATCTGATATTAAAAACGGAGACACCTATTAATACAGAATAAAAAATCCAGTTCCAATTAGGGTACAGTTTCTTTTCACAGCTTATTATCAACTGAAATTAAGTGGTTCTCGTCTCCTCTCACTCTCTCTCTCTCTCTCTCTCTCTCTCT
>LOEQ01001470.1:181391-198100 GCA_001685075.1 Bramus lutescens | reverse complement strand
TCCTGGAAATTTCTCTAGAGCCAGGTTTCTTGCTAGCCCCATATTGGCTCCCTCTTCAAGCTATCTCTTTCCTTGCTCTCATCTCTGTCCTTCCTCCATCTTAACTATCCCATTCCCGCAAGTTCTTCTTATTCCTCCCCTTCTCCTCTCCTCTTCCTCTTTCACCCTCCCTTCTCCCCCCCACCCCTATGTTCCAAATTTTGTCAGGTGATCTTGTCTATTTTGCTTTCCAGGTGGATCTATATGTTTTTTATAGGATTCACCTTGTTACTTAGCTTCTCTAGGATCATGAACTATAGGTTCAATATCCTTTGTTGATATCTACTATCCACTCATGAGTGAGTGCATACCATATTCATCTTTTGGGGTCTGGGTTACCTCACTCAGGATGGTGTTTTTTAGTTTCATCCATTTGCATGCAAAACTCAGGTTGTCATTGATTTTTACCACTGAGTAGTCTCTAATGTGTCAATGTGCCATATTTTCTTGATGGGCATCTAGGTTGTTTACAGGTTCTGGCTATTACAAATAATGCTGCTATGAACATAGTTGAACAAATGCTTTTGTGGTATGATTGAGCATTTTTTGGGTATATTCTAAAGAGTGGTATTGCTGGATCTCAGGTAGGTTGATCCACAATTTTCTGAGAAACTGCCATACTGATTTCTAAAGTGATTATACAAGTTAGCATTCCCACCAGCAATGGATTAGTGTTGCCCTTACTCCACATCCTCTCTAGCATAAGCTATCGCTGTTTTTCATCTTAGCCTTCTACAGGTATAAAATGATATCTAAGTTGTTTTAATTTGCATTTCCCTGATGGTTAAGGATGTTGAACATTTCTTTAAATGTCTTTAGGCCATTTGAGATTCTTTGTTCAGAACTCTCTGTTTAGTTCTGTACCCCATTTTTTAATTGGGTCATTTGGAATTTTGATGTCTAATTTCTTGAATTCTTTATATATTTTAGAGATGAGTCCTTCATCTGATGTGGAGTTGGTGGAGATCTTTTTTCATTCAGTAGGCTGTCTTTTTGTCTAATTGACTGTGTCCTTTGCTTTACAGAAGCTTGATGTAGGAGTCCCCTCTTGTGCTATGATTACCATTAATGAATAAAGAAACTGCTTTGGATCTATAGTAAGACCAAACTTAGGTAGGCAGGGAAAGCTAGGCTGAATTCTGGGAGAAAGAAGGGCAGAGTTAGAGAGAATCCACAAAGCCACTGGAGATAGATGCTGGGAATTTTACCTGGTAAGCCACAGCCATGTGGTGATATACAGATTAATAAAAATGGGTTAAATTAATATAAGAGTTAGCCAATAAGAAGCTAAAGCTAATTAGCCAAGCAGTGATTTAATTAATACAGTTTTGTGTGATTATTTTGGGGCTAAGCTAGCCGGGTGGCCAGGAAGAACAAGTGGCCCCCTTACTACAGAAGTTTCTCTGTTTCAGGAGGTCCCATTTATTATTGTTGCTCTCAGTGTCTTTCCTTGATGACACACCCACTGAAACAATCTATCAAAGCTAATGGGATCTAACCAACGCCAGCTGGACTGGAAAGGAACAAGCATAATCCCTCTGAAAGTGGTTGACAGTTGCATGGCTGGGACAAACTAAGGGGCCACTGGCACCAGGATTTATCACTACTGCTTTTATTGGCTTTTTGGGAACCTATTCTCTTTGGATGGATGCCTTGCTCAGCCTAGATGTAGTAGAGAGGGCCTTGGACCTTCCCCAAAGCAATGTGCCTTGCCCTCTCTGAGGAGTGGATGGGGGTGAAAAGGGGGTAGGTGGAGGGAATGGGAGGAGGAGAGAGAACTGGGATTGGTATGTAAAATGGAAAAAGAGTTTTTTCTTTTTAAAAAAAATAAAAGAAGAGAGAGAGAGAGAGAGAGAGAACCCTGACACATTTGCATTGTTGCGTTCATTTTTGTGTTGGCCAACTACTGCTGGGCATGAGGCCTAACCTTAAGAGTGATTTGTTTCCCCAGATAGGACCCTTGGAGAAAATTAATTTTTCATTTCAAGTGATTATCTATTAGAACTGGCTTCTAGGTTAGAGATGGGGACATGTGTCAACTTCTTTCAACTCTAGGTCCCCATCAGGTCCCAGTCACATGCAGGCCCTGTACATGGTGCCACAGTCTCTGTGAATTCATGCTGTGTTTAGAAATCTTTGTTTCCTGAGTGTCCTCTGTCTTCTCTGGTTCTTACACTCTTTCTGCCTCCTCTTCCTCATGGTATTCTATGTCCCGAAGAGATGAATTTTATGTGAACATCCCATTTATGGCTGAGTGTTCCCAGGTCTCTCTTATTTGGCTCTGTGTCTCCTCAACCACTGCCAACCACTCAGAGGAAGCTCTGAGGATGACTGAGCAAGGAATTGATCAATGAGTATACAGAATATTATTAGGACCTTATTATGGTGTACTTCTATGGATATTATTATATGCTTCTATTAATTGATAATATTAACATTATTATGTGCTTCTATGAATTGTAGCTTGCTTATCAATGACCTAACAACTAACATTCACATCTAAATGAATATATATTTGTCTTACCACATACGGGATGATTTTTTTTTCTAGTTCCATCCATTTACCTACAGATTTCATGATTTCATTTTTATCTCAAGCCTGGGTTTCTGTGTGTATCACTAGATGTCCTGGAACTCACTCTATAGACCATGCTGGCCTTAAACTCAAAGATATACCCTGTCTCCCAAGTGCTGGGGTTAAACATTTATGCCACCACCACCTTGCAACAATTTAATTTTTTATTGACTGAGTAATATTCCATTGTGTAAATGTACCATTAATTAAGACATCTAGCTTGTTTCCAATTTCTGGCAACTGTGACCAGAGCAGCAACAAACATGGTTGAGCAAGTGTCTGTGTAGCAGGATGTAGATTCCTTTGTGTGCATGCCCAAGAGTGGTAGCTGTGTCTTAAGGTAGATCAACACCTTGCTTCCTGAAGAACATCCCCCACTTAAGATGCTCTGAAATTTGGATAGGAGTTTGCTATTGGATCCTTTTAAAGGAAATCCTTGACTTATTTCCATATTGTGTCTCCAATAACTCCTGTGGCTCTCATCTTAATTGGATGCACAAACATCTGTGTCACATACAGTTTCCTCTCATCCCAGCGTCATACCCTTTATGATAAGGCAACACAGAATTTCCTGAGAATGGACTCATCTGCATTTCCCCATATCTTCCGGGTGTTATATTCACCCTAAAGGTGGTGAGATGTGGTTCCATGTGGGTGTCTTAAACTTAATCCAGTAAGCTGTAATCGCTGCGGTCTTCTATATGCACAATGCATTTCTCCCTCTGGTTATTTCTCTCCTCCCATCTTAGTTGCCCCTCAACAAAAACACCTGTTCACTGCTTTCTGCTCATCATCTGAAGTTGTGGTCAGTTATTACCTCCTTCTGGAAGCTTCTCTTGACCTTGTGTCTTTCCTGAACAATTCACTGGGCATATTGCTCTAACTAACCAAAACACTTTTTTTTTACATTTTTTTATCGATTTTATTGAGCCATACATTTCCTCAGTGGTTAAGAGCACTGGCTGCACTTCCAGAGTTCCTGAGTTCAATTCCCAGCAACCACATGGTGGCTCACAACCATCTATAATGAGATCTCGTGCCCTTTTCTGATGTGCAGGCAAGACACTGTATACATAATAAAACTTTCTTTTTTAAGCTGTCATTTTTTTTCTGGCTTTGTATCTGTCAGATTTCTTGCAAATTGATGCCTACCACACTAGACAATAAATATTTCATTGTAAGTTTTATTAAATAAACTTGGAGAGTAGATCCTGTCTCAAGGTAATGAAGTAGAAAGTGAAAGAAGAGGACACCAGACATCCTCTGTTCCCCAGCCACACCCATGGACAAAAACACCCCACACACACACAGAGAGAGAGGAGAGAGAGAGAGAGAGAGAGAGAGAGAGAGAGAGAGAGAGAGAGAGATTTTGTGTTTTATACAAACAGAATTTTCTTTTTTCTGTAACATTGTAGCTTCTGGGCTAGTATCTGCACATACATGAACTAGGATGTCCCCATTGGCATCTGGGCAAGCTTTCTTTTATATTCCTTTAAGTCTTCGATGATTAAACACACTTTCCAAACCTTTCTCATTCCTCAGTTCCTGCCAACTGTGCCCTTATTGCTCTGAATTCAAAAGGCCAAATTTGCATACAGGAGAACACTCCATCCACATAAAGACATAGATGAGGAAGACTTGGGGGTTGGGCCTAATTCTTGGAGAGCTTCATGGAAGCAGAACCATTCTCTTCACGAATCCCATGTAGTTAAGCTCCCTTTCCAGGCAAAGCTGTGCAGGGACAGCCCTGTCTCCGGCCCAGACTTCTCTTCTATATTTGCATGAGGTTTATGGGGGAGAAAAGCTTTAGACAAACTTGTCTTTAGTTGTCTTACCATGCCTTGAGCCTCCCTACCTAATAGCATCCAGCGCTTTCTCATTTCAGACTGTCCTTCGTACATGCTGGGTTTCTTTTTCCCTCTGAGTCTTTCCCCTAAATAACTAACTGCCCTGATTTTCCATGACAGAGTTCATATGTCAGCTTCTATTGAAAGTTTCCTTCTGGGGCTTCGTCAGAGCTGTGTCAGCACTTTGCCATAAAACCCCATCACTAGTCAGATGAAGAGGTGTTGTCATGGGCCGTGTTGGGAGCAGGAAGTCAAACCAAATGAAGTCATTGACCCAGGGCCATGAAAAGCTTGCTGCCTGATAGGAATTTACGTCATTCACACGGTACTTAGGTTTATTAAACATGAATGTAATGTTTGCTCAACTTTTATTGTAAGACAGTGAATCTTTGCTGCCAATGATTCAGTGAGCTGTTGAGACACCATCTAGGGATACCCCTAGCCCTGGATAAACTGTACTTACTGCTCTCAATTTCCCCCCGATAGACAGTAGCTACATTTATTTGTACACGGTTAATATGTTTGTTAAAGAATGATTATGTTTTCACTATGGCTTCAGATAGTTTGTTGCCTTTCAGATTAGTGTAGTATTTAAATGTGAAATGCTCTCCCACCGCCACTCTCATGTGTTTCAGTACTCAGTCTCTAGCAGTAGCACTGACTGATGTTGGAGGTTATGGAACATGTAAGTGTAGACAAAGCCATAGGGTGGGGCTCCAGTATGAAAGGCTCACTCTGCTGCCTGGTCCAGATGCAAGCACACAGCAGAATGTGCTTAGATCGCTGTAGACAGTCTACCCCAGCCATCTGCAACACTCTCCCCAGTTAGGACTGACTAAGTCCTCGAACCATGAATTAAACTAAAATTCACCTTCCTTTTGTGACTTCTGTTTAGGTTACAGATATGTAAAAGTAATCAATACATTTACATACTTTGAATTTTGAGCTTTTGTGGATAAAAGCCATTGAACATTGGATTAGTAAGATGAAAGCTCTATCCTTGGGCAGTTTGACACCAATATTTGTTGAGTGCATTATTTTTCTAACGTTTGTCTATGAAGCAATCTTTCTAACCTGGAATGAGTTAAGATAAACTTCATGACAGGGTTAACAGAGCTGAGCACCCATCTCATCTCCCCAGTAAGCATGCACTCACTGTGGCACATGTCAGGGTGACTGAAGGGCTGTCCCATATACTCTGATATTCTTAGATGATCCTCTCTAATAACCATGCTTCCTCTTACATCAATCCTCTCATGGGCAGAAACTTCTTAGAACATTGTTTTTCATGTTTTATATAAGCTTTGGAATGATCTAGAAAACGTTTGTTACTTTACACAAAGAAGCTAACACATACTGGAGACAGAGGAAGCGAAAGACACGTCCTCACCCAAAACAACTGAGATGAAGTAACACCATGCTCAAAAATACACAGCGAAGAGCTGAGGTGGGAGACTCAAATTCAGACAGAGGACAATTGCTATCACCCATGCAAACAAACACCAAATATGCTTCCAACCTCCCAGTTAATTTTGACTTAGCTCTCATGTGTATATCTTCAAAGGTTACATATCACAAATACAGACGCGTCGCTGATTC
This sequence comes from Bramus lutescens, assembly GCA_001685075.1. Lineage (NCBI taxonomy): Eukaryota > Metazoa > Chordata > Mammalia > Rodentia > Cricetidae > Bramus > Bramus lutescens. Next base: position 192,040 of record LOEQ01001470.1, on the reverse strand, counting down.
CCAGAATTAACAGCTGCATTTGTCTCAAGTGACTGTGTCAAAGTGAAAGCCAAACGACCCAAGAGTGATCTAGAACTAGTTCATCTTTATCTGTGTAAATGAGCAGTTCAGCCCATGCCATGCTTATACTTTCAAGAATTCACCATGCACCATCTAAGACATAGTTAGGTTTTAAGTTGTTCTCGTTGACCTGTGTTCTGCAATCTTTGCATGTGATGTATTATTTAAATCTTACTGTGGTCATCTGAGGGAGGTTAGTGGTCACTGGTCTGATTTCACCAGAGCAAATCCATGCATAGGTGAAAGGACTCGAGGAGGCCTTTACCAGTATTTAGTTCTGCATACATCTGCTCCTAGTCCAGAGAGACTACCATGTATTCAGCATAGCTGCTTCTGATTCATGTTTCTACAAAGAACTACAATTAAGGACAACTGGTTGGATACTGAGGTATAACATCATAAACCCAAGAGCTGATGTGATCACGAGGGCTTGTGGCTCAGCATTTAAAACCACATGGAGAGATACAAGCATGGATGGTATTGACAAGGGAACTGTTCATTACTGCTCCATCCTTCCTTTGCTAATACTGTGCAAATAGCATGAAGAAAGCTATTGTTTTAGCTTCATTCTGTTGCTGTGCTAAAAATACTCTAATCAAAACACCTTAGAGGAGGAAAAGGTACCTTTCATCTTATACTCCTCGGTTACATCGCAGGGACAGAAAGTCATGCCAGAATCCATGGAGAAAATCCCCTCCCCAACTGGCTCATAGACTCATAGTTAGCTAGCTTTCTCCACCAAGGACTACCTGCCTAAGGAACTGTGCTGCCTCCAGTGGGCTGAAACTTCTTATATAATCTAAAATCAAGACAATCAGCCACAAATGTGCCCAGAGGCCAGTCTGATTTAGACAATCCTTTGATCTCTCTAGGCTTTCCTCTCTGATGACTTTAGACTGCATAAATTGATAATTAAAGCTATCTAAGACAGCTACAGAAAGGAAATGGGACCCACAAAGAGAAAACACAAACTAGTGCATGTCAGAACTTCCTGAGGTAATTGGCTGTAACTAGTAGCATAGGCTTAATATTTCCAGAAGAAAAATGCTAGGAGGTGCTGACAGCCATTATACCTGGTGATATACTTGTTGAGGAGAGAGTACATTAAAAATAGGAAAAATTCTTCAACATTGCTACCGAAACGCATAGCTAGGCACGAATGTTCCAGCTCATATCTTGCCACTGTAACAGGCAATGTCAAGTAGCAAGGCCATGTAGAATGTAATACAGCTAATGTATTACTAATTTCTAAAATGGAGTCATCTCAACATTGTACATGCTGTTGAGAAGCTGTTGTAACTGGCAATGATAGGGAATGTCTTCCCCCCCACCTGTGATGTCATTTCATTCTTTCTCTTGCAAAAGTTGCTGGTTACATTTAGCTGAAAATAAATTAAGAATTCATTTAAAAGTCTAGCCACTTTGGGTTTGTCAACCACACTTCACATTTGAATATTCAAAAGGCATTCCCTTCTTCACTATCTCCCTCTGGAAAAAGGGGTGTGGAAGAGATGGATGGAAGAGAGAGAGGGAGAGGTAGAGGGAAGGAGAGAGGAAAGAAAAGAAAAAGGAGATAGAGAGAGATAATTTTTCTCCAGGTCACCTCACAAAATGCCACTGTCATCTACTGAATTCCTCAAGCCAACAGAAGGATGATGCTGCAGAAGCATCTCTGCTTCTCGTTCCCCATACTCAAACACAAGGACATTGAAATCATTAATCCTACAATGAGATTCTCTGTATCAACATGTTTTCCTCCTTTATTTATTTATTTATTTATTTATTTATTTATTTNTTGGAAGAGCAGGCAATGCTCTTAACCTCTGAGCCATCTCTCCAGCCCCCTTCCTCCTTTTTTATATGCCCTGCCCTGCCAGTGTCCCCACTTGTCTTCTTTCAAATTCACAATTCTCTTTACTTCTCTGATCTAAGGGTGCCTTGTCTGCTGACTCAATCAACTTTAGGTAGAAAATACTTGATTTGAGGTTGAATGAATAGAAAACATGTGTTAGATCACGAAAGGCACTTTTAGACAAGGACAAATATTTAATTTTAATGTTAAAAGCAGCAGCAGCAGTATTCATATTCTCTAAGCACTTTGTTCAGATATTTGGGATTTCCAAAGATAATTATTAATGTAGTATGACTTAGTATTCTTCTGCAGATGAAGGTTAGTAATAGTGCTGACTTCTGGTCTAACACTGATTTGTAAGGAGTAGATGCAGAGTCTACAGAGAAAGAATCTCCAAAAGGAAAGGAAAGCAATAAGCTTAACGCTAATAGAGAGGCATATACTACTTTCAAATTAAAGACTCGTTTGGTCGGAACTACGTTAAATGCTCCCTCATGTTATTCAGTGGCTACTGATATGTGGCAGCAATATCCTAAGCTCAGCCCAGACTGCTAACTTTCCTTGAGGCTAGAGTAGAGCATCATTCTAGTGCATAAAAATGTGCTAAATGCACACCACAAATTCAATATGTGGATTTTTATAGACATTGCAGAGTGTTTAAGAACTTTCCTGCTGCACTTTTCCCTGAAACATACACTTTGGTGTTTATGATTATCATTTTGATACAATTCATTTTATGTATTTATAACTATGATTGATCATTAAATTTTAAGCATATTTTAGATGCGGTTATATAATTTTTAAGCCTAGAATTTTTCCATTGAAACACATTGCAAATGAGTTTTCATTTACCAAATTTAAATAAAAATAGGCAAACTGTTTTTCTCTAAACAGACCTTGAGAACAATAGTAGGTGGTCCAAACATTGGGGAATATTTGATAACATTCCCACTGCCACACAGGAAGTGTTGAATGCTGTAGACTAGGGAAAGAATGTGGAGGAGGAGGAGGAGGGTTGTATTTCATATTCTTTTGGAGAAAAAGGAAGACACAAAAGCTAGCTGAAGAATAAGTATCCAGATATACTAGAAGATGGAGGACATCATTCTGCCCTTGGCTGTCATCCGTTACATTATGAGTTTCAATCTTCCTAATATTGCTCATTATTTAGTTGTTACTGTTTGTCAGTAAAATACCACATGCATTTGTGAGGGAGGCTGACTTTAATAGCTTGTTTCCTTGTCATTTTGACAGTTGGAGTTGAAATTAGTCATCTGCAATAGATTGTTTTGTACTGTGCACAATATTGAGATCTGAATTAGCTGCTAAATTCATGATTTATATGTCTTTGCAAGGCTGATTTATACTTTATTATTTTTACCCTGACTCGAATTGCATTCATATGAAATAAATAGCTGAAAAGATATGAGCAAAAATTGTCAAAACATCCTGAAATATTTTAAAACTCATGAAATGTAGCCTAGATACCCTTGCAAAGTATTACCTGGAATGGTGAGTACATAAAAGAAAGCAAAGGATTGGAAGTATCATTGCCCATGGAATTGTTGTTTGTTATTTTCTTTTTAGAAAGCAAAAAATATTCATTTCACATTAATATTCATATTCATTATTTTGAAATAAAAAGATAGTCATAAAACACTGCATTGCATATCTTTGCACATGCAAGAATGTATGTGTACACATATTAAAATTATTCCCTAGGAATGATTTATAGAACATTTATTAGACCTTCGTGATAGTCTCCTGCAGATTTTAGACAATGTGAATCAAGAGTAAATATGCATATTTTACATTTACATTACAGAACTTTGGAGTTGAAGTTAACTTTATAACATCTGGTAGTTTTATAACTACTGGATATTGGTGAATTTAGGTTAAACATTCATTATGTGAAAACTCTCCAGTATTGACCAAACTTTACTAGAATCTAGTCAGTCATAGTTAGGGTCAATTGATTAGAGCTACCTACTTCCCACGTTTTTAGGGGAGTGAAAATAATTTCTCATTTAATTTTCCAAAGTACAGATGCTAGTGGTATAAATAAAACCTTTTCCAAAGTCACTAGAATCCATGAACAGAGGACGTCTGTTTTCCAGACTGGTCTAAGCTATGCCTTATTCTCTATTCTGCATTTATAAACACAAAAGATAATATGTCCTAGTTATTAAAGTCTATAGAGTTTCATGCAATATTTACAAACAGCCAGTAAAATTTCAACTATTTTCATAATAATTAATGTTAGCAAGAATACATGAGGTTATAGATAGATTTCAAGTGCCAATAAATGCCAATAGTGAAAGATAAATATAAAAGGTGATGTTTATCACACTTGATTTAATGTTATTACTCTTTCATATTTCAACAAAACAAGAGGGATCTAGGCAATGAAAAGGGTAGATAAGAACAAATTTTCTTCAATAAAAATAACATTTAAAATTATTATTTTTGTTTGTGAGCATGTAGCAATAATAATATAAGAATTCTAGGCTTTGTAGCTCTTAGGAAAATTTGAACAGATTTTGAATGTAAATTTGGTGAAAATTAATATACACACTGTAAGAGAGCTACATGTTGATTGGATTGTTCACCATCCATTGTCAGCAAATCCCCTGGATATTATACATTCTTGCAGACCTATATCTTTAATTTTCATTATATTATGTTGACTCCATCTGAGAGATGCCTTGTTTGCAGATAGACAGTAAAACAAACAAATTATTGAGTATCCAGATGAGACAATTCCATTTGCCTTTCCTTTTAACGTCTTTATTGGATCTAGAATGATTGCTTTTTATCTGACTATCTATAGATCTGAACCATTATTTTCTGGTAATATTATTCAAAATATTCTAGGCCAGTTTGATTACCTGTATGCCTTTTTCATAACTATAACCCACAAAGATGTAGTCTTAATTTAAGGCAGCCAAAGTGTAGTCAGCTTCTGAGAGTTCATTATCTTGTACAGTTGAAGCAGCCATTGTTATGATGGATTGAACTACACACAATGTTTCTCTAATGTTCTACTTTGGAAAATATCCCATTTAGGTTAAAAAGCAAAACTGAACTAAAGTAAAGAGAGAAACAAATATATAAACAAAGCTATAAGTTTTCATGATGATATTTTTCTGTCACCACTGTTCAAAACTTCCCCAAAGCACACATTTCTTGATGATGTATTTTAAAATTTTGATTTATTCTTTGAAAATGTCATAGAGGTGTAGGGTGTACCTTGGTCATATATACTCCTTACTTTCCCCCTAGGATCCAATGTCACATCTCCCTCCTAAATTCCTATCCTCTACTGTCTCCTGAAATACTATTGATTTTAATCCATGTGATCCCACATGAGCATGAGGATAAATTGTCCACTGGAATACAGATAACTTACCAGCACCCACACTTCTAAAGAGTGATTCTTCCTCTCCAATACCCATCAACTGCCAATAGCTCCTCTGCTAGCTTGGGACCTCAGGGGCCACTCCACACTCCACAATAGAATTCTAAACTGGCTTGATCTTGTTCAGATCTTGCCTAAACAAGCGCTACTGCCATGAGCCTATATGTGCAACAACCATGCCATGTACACGAGACAGCATTTCATAGCATCGCTACCAACCCTTCTGCTTTTACATTCTTTTAGCCCCTCTTCCCTGGTATTTCTTTCAAGGCATACTTTGAACAAGGACCATCACTGGCCATCACAAGATTGCTTCCAAAAATGAGGCCCTATGTCCCTGAGAGTCTTCTTTCCTCTTCTCCCTGAGTTCTTGCATATAACTTCTTTCAACATCTGTCTCATTTGGGCATGATCTGTGCCTTCCAAGTTTCTCAGTACAAAGAAACATTTGATTATCTTTACATAAGCAACCAGAGATTAAGTAAGTAACTAACATACATTAGAGATTCTTCACATGTTGTAGAGAAAGCACAAAGTCTTTTGTGGAAATAAGGGCATATTCCTCAAAATAATTCTCATGTGTATTTGCTGGATTTTGGGCACCTTAACTCTACACGATGTCTGTAAATTTATTGGTACAAAGACTCATAAGAAACAATGGATATGAAATGATTTTTTTAAATAGTGTGATTGACTGTACAGTAAATGGTATTTGATTGTCAATGAAAAAAGGCCCTTGGTCTGTAAAAAATGAGTGGAAGGTGAGGTAGTGTTGTTCTTGCATTGACAGACCTAGAGACTCAAAGAAAGCCTGCACTTCCAAGAAACAGTAAACAAAAGGCTATGATTTGCATGGCTTGAAATTGCCCTCTGACTTTGAGGGGTGGGGGTAATAAGTTTCCTATTGCTGCCCAAAGTAAGCAAGATTGGAGAAGGAAGATGCTAAAGTCTTCAGCTGTTAAGTGACAACAAAGGAGAGATTAAGATGAGCATAAAAGGAAAGAGGAGGAGATGGGCGCTTAAAGCACAAGCATCTGCTCCTTGAGAAGCGGAAGAACAGGAATTTGACTTGAGAATGAGCGCTGCCTTTAAGATGTGTCCTAGTCACTAAGAGAAGGACCTGGGTACATAGGGAAGGCTGTTACCATCCCTGTTTGCCTTAGAAGATTACAGAGGATTACAGTAAGCATGCAGAGATAATATTGGTGCAACTTAGTCTCAACAATAAATGCTGTTTCTACCATTTCCTCTTGGGTCTCCAGGGAAGAGTCCTTCTGGTTCTAATGGTTGCTTCCCTTTGGTCTTTGAATCCAGTGCTTTGCATTAAGTATTTAACCACAGACAATAGTAGGGATTGAGGGGATAGCATTAATCTCTTCAAAGACGTCTCTCCCCGACCCAGATCTTAAAATTATGTATTTCAATATTGTATATGATTCTTCGATATTGGCAGTGCACAATTTGCTTTTGGGGGGGTACTGAAATAACCGCCTAAGGCCCGTAGTGAATGAATTCCACATACTTCTGAGTACCTTCTATATGTTTTAGCTTATGCCAAGCTTAGAATTAATTACACCACCATGGGTAAGATAATACTGTCACCTAAATGGATTTTATTGTGTAAATCTGTGCTTTTTAATGTTTTGGGTAAGGGAAAATGCTTATTTTTATGGAGAAAAATAATAAATATTATAATTTAATCATTTATATTTTCCATGTCCATGAGAAATAACTATATATATATATATGTTTTCCTGTTAATTTCAAATATATATTAGAAATATATATATTTCTATAATATATATTAATATATGTATTAAGTCTTTTTGTTGTTTTCTTTGCTTATTTTCTTTTAAAAAAAGGCATTATCTTGCAGCCAGACTTGTCTGGAACACATTATGAACATAGCTCAGGCTAACCTAGAACTCATGACAGCCATCCTACCTCAGGCTCTCAGATAATAGAATTACAAGCCTATGCCATGATGCCCATATCTAAGTTCCAATTTTGGATGATGCTGCATCCAAGTTAGAATTATATTAAGTTGCTTTTAATGGTGTATCTTCAGGGGAAAAATAGAATAGGATAGATATCCTTGAGATTTTTTACTTGAGGATATATTTTATAAACACTTATATTTATTATTTTAATTATATGCATAAGTGCATGCCACTATGTGATTATGTGCACATGTGTACATGTGTTTACAGAAGTCAGTGGCCTTCAATTCACCTAGTGCTGGTGTGCTAGGCAGTTATGAGATTTCCAACACGGATGCTGGGAACAAAACTGGGTTTTCTGCAAAAACGGTGCATGATCTTAACCACAGAGCCATCACTCCAGCCCCAGAAAACATTTATTATTAAATCATGTAGTTCAAGTATACTCATTTTAAACTTATAGTGTTGCGAAATCAAATTTCATTCAAAAATTCATATGAATTATATATTGTTTTTAAAATAGCAAGTCCGGGTGCTGAGCATCGTGAAGGGGTCTCCGAGCTAACGTTGGTGTGGGAGTTTATTCTTGGAAATGTTGTTCCCAGTAAAAACAGGACAAGACAAACTAAGACTCTTATAGTTAAGCCATGAAAGAAGACCTTACCTTTGATATTGTCAGGAATCCTAAGGAAACCGCATCCAAAACCCCAAAAGCTATTTTCTCATCATCACAATGCAGCATCTGAAGGCCGCAAAGTAGTAAAACTGCATTGTCTTCAAAAACACTGCAGAGACTGCAGCGCAGCTTGCTGAGGAAGCCAGATTCCAAGGAGAAGATGGGAATAAATTTAATATCGGGAAGGGTCACTAAGGGAAGGAACCTTAGGGAAAATCCTAAGAAAAGAAAATAGCTAAGAAGAAGCCATTGTTAAATAATGTATATTAGATGTTAGAGTTTTAAGACAGATAAAGGGGGACAAAAAATACTTTTTAAAGTGAGATCTTAGTAAAATTTGAAATCAAGTGACATTGGATGACAAGGAAAATACCAGATTTTCATCAGAGGGAATGTTAGAATTAAAAAAGAAAAAGAAAAAGAAAAAAAGTAAAGTGGAGGGAAGTTTGTATCTCAGCCCATTTAATAGTCATTTCTGAATTAGAAGCCAGGTGCTTCAGCAGGGAACTGCTGATGTCTTTCAGGAAATGATTGAGCATCCACCACAGTCTCTCACTTTCCCTTCAAGATCTTGAATTTGCACCCAGAGCTTCTGTAGACCGTTCAGAAGCAAACTGGTGAAATCAGATGGCAGCTAGGTTTGCTTTTACTGATTCATTTTATTTTGTCTTTAATTATTACTTGGATTGCGGGAAGGGTAAACAGGCACTTTCTGGTTGAATTCAAGGCCAACTCCATGAGAAGGAATGTGTACTGGTCACTACTAAAATGACCAAGAACCTGAAAGTCGATAAGGCTGTAATAGAAAACCTACTACCATTAGTTGATTAAATGAACATAGCAATAAAATGACTCCTCATGACATGTGGCTGTACCCATAGATCAGATCAGCATCACCCAGCCCTCATCGGAGCAGCTTCCTTCTGCAGAAGATGATAGTTAACAAAGAGACTCATCTCTGGACCATGTGCAGAGAGTGAGAGACTTCGAAGCATCCTGCACTCAATAGGATGTCTTTAATCGTACTCTTCCCCTCAAGGTTCAAGGATCTATGATAAAGTTGGGGTGGGAAGATTGTAAGAGTTTGAACTGATGGACAGTAAAAATGTCCTGCAGAGATGGGAAGAGAGCACGAGACACAAACGAACCCACGTGTATAAGTCTATTAAAAGATCTGTGTAGATGGGCCCACGGGAAACAGTGAACAGAGGGGTGAAAGATGGGGCTGGGAATGGCGCCTTTAGCTTTTAAAGATTTCCCAGCACATGTGCATGAGGGGAAAGACGTGTCTACGTCAGACGCTGATGANNAAGACGTGTCTACGTCAGACGCTGATGACGGGTGGCGCTACGCCCTGCGCCTGCGTGGGGGGGTGGGAGGGGAGGGACACTTCTACGTCAAATGCTGGTGACACAGATGGCGGGCGACTCACGCATGTGCACCTGGGATACATATGCTGGCTTCGGAACCCGGAAGTGCAGCCTTATGGGTGGCTAAAGGAATTACAGACAGCTTTAAGGAAACATCACTTTCCAGACCCAACCGGGCTGATGAGCCTGTGAACTCGCAGGACTGTCATGACCTTACAAGTTCACACCAGACAACAATGTCAGTGTGAAGATGGGGAAAGTAGGCCCAAGATCTACTTTTAATCAAAAAGCTGTTGACAAATAATGGGGAGAAAGAACAACACTTTTCTTCAGTTGAGAGATGCTGGGTTTATGGACCACTCTTCAGGGCAAGTCTTAAACCTTTTAATTTGTGTTGACCCACACAAACTCCGTGGTTTTTAAATGGATGTGTTCTTTTGATTTTGTGCCTTCTTAAGGAAGAGAAAGAACATCATAAAATGTGGAGACTAGGTGAGGAATTTGGGAGGGGTTGAAGGATGGTAAAGAATATGATATACTGTATGAAATTCTCAACGAATAAGTAGAATTTAAAAGATAACTATTTGAGAATTTCATATGCACCTACAATGAAATATAATCATATATCCATCCTCCTACTCTTAACCCTAACCCCCCTTATCATGTCCCCTTCCTGGCTTCATGTCTTTGTCTTCCTTCTTTTTCTCTGACAACCACTAAGTGCTACCCATATGTGCACCAACTGTAGGGCTATCCATGGGAACATGGGCTACGTACCTGTGGTCACACCATAAATAAGAATGGTTCTCCCTTCCTGGCAGTTATCAACTGCCAATAGCTCCTCAAGGGTGGGGCTTCATGAGCTCCCATCCCTGCTAGAATGTTAGAAGTTTTGATATTGTTTGGGTCTTTTGTTGGTAACCAAAGCTGATGTGACTTCACAACAGTAAGTCATGTCATCTCCAAAAGACAGAACTTCGCTGTGTCCCTCTCCCTGCCCTACATCTTTCTGACTTGTAGCCCTTCCTTAATGTGTACTCATAAAGTGTGATGTAAACATAGAATAATAGATGGGTTCGTTCTGCCTTGGGCTTTCACATCATGTAGGGAGGAAAGACAATAAAAATAAAAATACACAAACTGCCCACAAACAAAGCAATGCATAAGGGAAAAAGCCAAGGACCTCGATTCACAGACGATGAATGCTGGAGTGGGATGCCTCAAGAGATTCAAAAAGATGAATGCCAGGGCACAACGGATACAATAGACAGTTGAGCAAAGGAAAAAATATCTCCATGGAAACAGCTGAGAAAGATTCATTCCTTGACCTCGG
>LOEQ01001470.1:137752-177266 GCA_001685075.1 Bramus lutescens | reverse complement strand
ATAGATAGATAGATAGATAGATAGATAGATAGATAGATAGATAGATAGATAGATAGATGATGGATGGATGGATTGGTGGGTGGATGGATAGATAGATGCTAGAGAACTGCAGAGATGATAGAGAAAAGTAGAAAAATTGATGAATAGTAAATGAAAATTTAGTCAAACACAGTGTGTTTATGAAGGATGTTTAAGACTTGGGAGATGGCTCAACTGTTAGAATGTGCTGTGTCTCTTCCAGATGACCCTCTGTTCCCAGAAGCCATGTAAGATAGCGCACAATTGCCTCTTTCTGTATACACATGAGGCATAGATAGATAGATAGATAGATAGATATAGATAGATAGATAGATAGATAGATAGATAGATAGATACACATATATACAAAGACAAAACACACTCATGTAGATAAAATACAAAGAACACATCTAAATAAAAGAAATGTGTTTTTAAAGGAAGAGCATTTCAAGTTGAGTACTTAGAAACATTTTAAGAAGTTTATTCTCTCATTTAAACATTTTGCCCAAATTTGCTGCCACTCTAAAGAAACAGATTCTAAAGACATGCATTCAGAATCCTATCAAGTTTTCTAACATAATCATATTATAAAAGGAAAATATTTCCTGAACTAGTATATAAAAGGACAAGTGGCTACATATCAAATTTTCTTAAAAATAACATAGTATTTTTATTTAATAAAATTTAAGGAGTTCTTCCTGAACATATTAAATTTGGAGCACAAAAGAGAATCTGACCCTGTTTTTTTCAAACATAGCTTCCCTCCTGTTCACAGGCCACCTGCAGATAGCTTATTTGCATGGGAATAAAGCTCATCACCTTCTTCTCCCCATTGCTCATTGTGCAGACAACAAACCTCCCTTCACTGAGCACAGCACCCTGCTTGTGGGGAGTGGGGAAGCAGCCAACTTTCCTTCATGTCTGCTGATGATCCATATACTTTGAATAAACAGCAGGCATTCAATTGCCAACATCCTCTCTATAAAAAAATATAAAAATAAAAAATAAGGAGAATTTTACTCCAGTCAATTTAGCATCCACTATAAATTGCATTTTATCTTTTGGAACAAAGACTTTAAAAAAGAGATCATGCTTTACAAAGCAAAGTAGAAAATATTTATTAGATGGTCTAATGAGAAATCTGTTAGTTTGTAACTGCATCCTGTACAATGTCTAATTGTCCATGAATCCCCAACAGCTATTATAGGCATAAGAACTTCATAGTAGTATAAATTAGCACTTGTATTACTTGTAATTTTTATCCCTTTCTGAGGAACTTAAAGTTAAGTTATGAATATCTGAATCATGTAGAACAACCTTAGCAAAAACCTTGTTTTCTGCTGTACAGACAAGATAAAGACATTTTAAAAGTAGTAGATACAAAGTATGGCATCATAAAGTATATTTTTAAAAATATTACATAATAGATACCCTCTTTAGAGTTCAAAGACTATCTCAGTATTGTTTATACTGCATCTGATGGATCTTGTTCACCTTACTTTCACATTCTCAACAGTTAATGGGGGTCACAGATGATGGTAGCTGTCTTCCACTTTTACCATGAATATAAAGATTATCTACGCACTGTATCTATCCACAGATGCATTACTAATTAACCATAATCATAAAACATAATAAAACCTGTTACTTTTAGGACTTACTTGCTCTATTGAATGTTCACACCATCATGCTCTTATTTTCAACTTTTGTTTGGGTCCCCATTTTGCTGTTAACACATATACACTCTCCTCCAGGATCTGTTTCTCTATGTTTTTCCCCATAATTCTTACACTTATGCACTTATGCACCATCACTCAGAATGTTGTCTGTTATATATTTAAATTATCCATGTAGGAGCCAGCCATGATAAGCTAAATATGAACAGATCACCCAAAGAAAGTTCTTTACTTCCAACCATTATCACCTGCCAAAATAGAACTCAGCCACCGATAAATTTAATAGAGGCCTGAGTCTCAGTAATTTACTCTGAAGCAATACCTGGTTGCAGGAAGAACCACAAACTGAGATTACCTGNTCTCCTTGATGGCTTTTGGGGGACTTTGTGGGTTTGGGCATAACAATCCACATTTTACTATCTATCACTCTCTGTTATCTGAAAGTCTATTTCATTCATTTAAAACCTATTTTCATTCATAGTCTATAATTTAAAAAAAGAAACAAACAGTTTGAAGTCCTTTATTTATCTAAAGTGATGGATATTATAAACTCGGAAGAAGAAATGATAAGGCTTTGAAATATTGAAGAAAAAAGCTTTTTAAATTCTGCATACTTAAATCTTCACTAATTTCCTGTCTCTGATAAAAAGAAACAACTAGCCATTTTAAGGATAATGATACAGGAAGTGGGTGTGTTACCTAAGCGGCAAAGTGTTCGTTCATTCATTGGGAAGAACTATTATGGCTTTCTATTCTGCAGCCAAATCAGAAGAAGGATCCATGTGGAAGTAATCTGAGGATAGTGATACTTAGACATCATTATTCTTGAATTTTAGACTCTCAAGATTATATTCATTGAAGGATGAAATGTATAAAATGCAATTTAGGGCAAATTCTGTTTCCTTGTATGAATCCAAACTCAGCCATTATACACCCTGGTCCTAGCTTCTTTTCAGACTTCTGAAGGCAACTCAGAGAGGCTAGGGCAGCTGCTAGAACAGTAAGAAGATGGGAAAAGCTGTCAAACTAAAGTCCTGCAGTTTGGATGAGTGAATGTAGTAGAGCCCACGGAAAACTGATTGTTGGAGATGCTCTGTGACAAAGAGCTGTAAGAAGACACGAGGACATATCATCAAGGTCACAGAGCATGTGGATGCTAGCTGGGTCCCCAATCACATAAAAATGCATTCTATACCCGAACAGGCATGTAGTTGCCTACCTCTCAAAGAAATAAAGCTACCATCCAAAGAACACTTTTAGAGGAATGACGTATATTTTTCTTGTTACAATTTTCTTCTTCCCATGGCTACAATCATTAGAGATCTTTAAATAAGAAAACAGGAAGAAAAGCAATTAGGGAAAGTGGCAAATTTGGCACAAATCCCTGTTGTCTTTTAGTACTGAGAAAGAGATGGGCAGTTGAGAGGGGCTATATTTTTAAGAATATTCAACAAATTCTTTTAAAACATGAAAAATAAACCAAATGGTCAAAGATAAAATTCATTATACAATCTTCAACTGTGTTGAAATTTTGAGAGCATGTTTAAAGGCACTGATAGGAAAAAGGAATAAACAGTTTCTTCTTTTACACAAATAGCTATATGAGGTCAGGTAGTGAACCTGTTATGGGAATCTTGATGTCACTTACATCATCTATCATCCATTCTCAACTGTATGCCTTGTGTGATGTCATTTGGAAGCAAATGTGCCCGCTTCCTTGTGTAGGCATGGTTTGTGTTTCCTCTTTTGGTCCTATAAATATCATCTTCATAATTCCTGAGTTTCTCTTTGTAATTCTGGCAAAGAAAATCTAGTTCTGCCTGATTCATGCCATCAAGGAAACAACAGAGTAAAGTTACCTCTGCCATACTTTTGAACACTGCTTCCCTTTTACACATCATTGAAGAATGAAGCAGAAATCCATCATTCTCATATGAGATGTGTTTTCAGGTCTGGGGCACTGTGTGTTCTGACACGATGAACCTGAGTGTTGTATTGTGTTTTGCTTTTGTTGGCATACTCTGGTGGCAGGAACTCAGTGGTGCCTTCTTTAAAGAATGGGTCTGAGCTCCAATCATTTTCCTGAATTAAGGGGTAAGTAAGGCACTTGGCTGCTGTTTCAATCTGATTAGAGAGAAGACACAGTAATTTAAAAGTGAATTAGAAATTCTGTTTATCCTCACTGTGAAAATATGTGACTTGCAATGTGACTGTGTAGCTTTATTAATTTCTTTTTCTGAACTAAGTGAGGCATGATCATGAAGGAGGGATGCTCAGAGGAGGGTCATGCTGCTTGAGGTGTGTAGAGAAGAAGCTTAGGTAGTGACAAGTAAAATAGCAAGAGTGAGAATTGGAATTTTTAGGAAGCAGGAGAGAATACAATGCAGTAAAGTTTATTACTTTTTTTTAAAAAAAGTTCAGCTGAAAAAAATCCCAGCTCTAACATAATAAGACCACAGGTATTTTGTTCTCTTTATCTTTTTTATTTTTAGATAGAACCTTACTATGTAACCCATGCCTCAACTTCTATTGTGCTGAGATGGTGGGCCTTTACCACCACCCCTTCCTCAGAGGCATGCATTTTAATCATAAACGAGAGTTCCCTGCATTTAATAAAGGAAAAATAAAACCTAATATATAAAGCTATATTTTATACTACCTCGATAAACCTAAAGGATTTAGCTACTTTACTTTTTCTTTTTGTGTTTTTCTTAATGTACATAAAGAAATATATTCCTTATCAGACTATCAATGTCATTGAAATTTTTTAACCAATAAAATACATATAGGATTTTGAAAATTAAAAGTAATAACATGGGGCTAAAGAGATGGCTCTATTGTTAAGAACATTTCTTGCTCTTGCAGAGGAACCAAATTTGGAGGTTTGGTTCCTGAAACCCACATAATAGCTTATAGTCAGCTGTACCTCTGGTTCCAGGGGTTCTTTCTGATGCTCTCTTTTGGCCTCCATGGGCATCAAGTACACATGTGGTATGCATATACAGATTGTGCTGGCTAGTTTTATGTCAACTTGACACAAACTAGAGTCATCAGAGAGGAGGGAGCCTCAAATGAGAAAATGCCTCCCTAAGATTGGACTGTAGCCAAGTCTATATGTAGGGCAATTTCTTAATTAGTGATTGATGGGAAGGGCCCATCCCATTGTGAGTGGGACCAGCCCTGACTCTGTTGTCCTGGGTTCTATAAGAAAGTAGGCAAAAAAAAAAAGAGAATCTCTTAGGGTTACTATCACTGTAATAAAACCCCATGACCCCATGACCGAGGAGGAAAGTACACATATGGGTTATACACCATATCACTGTTTATCGCTGAAAGAATTCAGGACAGAAACTCAAACAGGGCAGGAAACTGGAGGGTCCTCAGATGCAGATGCCATTAAACAGTGTTACTTATTGGCTTACAGCTCATAACTCACTTGCACTGCTTTCTTATAGAACCCAGGTCACCAGCATAGGGAACCCCACCCACAATGGGGAGCCCTCACATATCAATCATTACTTAAGAAAATACCCCCAAGAGAGTATTTTTTCTATTTTTTCCTTCCTTCCTTCCTTCCTTCCTTCCTTCCTTCCTTTTTGTCCATTTTCTTTTCTTTTTCTTTTTTTTTGTGGTAAGGAACTCATAGTGGGGCAGACATGGGAAAGCTGGGAGGTGCATGTTAGTGGAGCACATGATGTGAGATTACCCAAATCATCAATAAGAAAAAAGAATTAGAAAAAATAACTTACAGGTTTGTCTACAGCCTATTCTTAAGTAGTTTCTCTATCAAGTTTCCCTCCTTTCGGATGACTATAACACGTCAAGCTGACATAAAACTAGCCAGAACAGGGAGCAAGCTAATAAACAGCACCCCTTCATGGTCTCGGCATCCGCTCCTGCCTCTAGGTTCCTTCCCTGTTTGAGTTCCTGTCCTGACTTCCTCCAACGATGAACAGTGATATAAAAGAGTGAGCTAAATAAATCCTTTTCTCCCTAAACAACCTCAACCTCATTTGATGAAGTTTTTCCAATAGCCTTTTCATCAGACCCATTGGGTACACTGATTGAGGTCCAAGCCATATTGCTAAGAGGCAAGAGAGCTGAAATTCCAACTTGGGCACTACTGGAGTCAAATTCAGAGGTGAACATCAAAAAATACCTGAACTGGCATGTCCTACAACCCAAAGACAATGCTTTCCTCAGTTTAGATTTGAAATCTGTATCACAGTTTTTACTTTTTCTTGGATAGGCTATTTTTATAAAGAAAAAAATTAATTTTTAGCTGGCATATGCCTTGCTAGCTGATAAAATGTAGCTAACAGCACTGAACTGGGGGTATGTATTCACCAAAGAAGGAAGATGGGATTCAGCACTGAAATAAAAATTAATTATCAAATTTATCATTTATCAAATAAAACTTATCATCATTCCCAATGAGAAATAAGCAATACTTTTGAACTGGAAAATTCCTTCTTCATACTAATCAATATATTCATTTTACATTGCATGCACAATGGGAAATGGTGATCATCTCTGTGAGATTATATAATATTGCCAAGTTTATTGTAAAATGTCCTTTGTGTATGGAGTGGGTGGATCCCTGTGATCATGATAAGGCAAACTGACAAACTGTGCAGACATAGATTCTTAACTCCTAGTTAAGTCATAGTCCCATATGGGAAGCTAAATATTATCTCCCTATATGCTGGGAGGCTCCTGCATACTTGAGGTCATTCATAGATGATTTATCATGCCTAACTCAATGTGAATGCTGTACAAATAGATACTGTGCTTTACTCTCTACAAGAAGAGTTGGAGGATGTCTGTACATGCTCAGTAGCAAGCAAGAACTTTTCAGATATTTCTGTTTAAAGGTGACTGGATCCACGAATGTGAAAGCCATAGCTCTGGAGGACTAACTGTAAAAAAGTACCATTTGCTAGTATCCCAATCAGTCATTCTGTTAATAGGCTTATTTTTTAAAATATGGGCTTAATGGTTACATCTTGAATAATGGAAACATGACTGTGGGAACTGTATCAATGACATAACCTAAATGCATCTCTCAACCTAAGCGCCAGCCTTTTTAAGAATAGGCGTAAAATCAGATTAGTCCGGTAAGGTTTACTTCAAAGGTAGTAGCAAGACATGACATAGAAAAGAGCAGAACAGTCCAATGCAATAAAGACATGAGCATCAATTATTTTTAGAAAAGTATCCTTTTGACATGTTGACAATTGCTTTTTATTCTCATGCTCTAAGTTCTGATGCCATTTAAGGACATATTTTTCTTATAATTTCAGAAATATTTTCTACTACTCCTTGATAACTCAAGTCTCATAATGAACTCAGTGTCTGAATTTGGGGAAACTCCAAAGATTTTGATTTACACTTAGGACAACTTTGATTATAGATCTCTCTCTTAAAGGAGTAATAGGAACTTAAAATAGCTTTCGTGAATAGATTGTACAGTCTTAGGCGCAGACAAAATAAATTAGTAATTCCTTAAAGTCATCTTTATTTAGTTTCATTTGGCCTATTTATCTTAAGTTAATTATCTGAAAATTGAGGGAATAATAGGTCAATGTCTTAATATTGACTGAGTTTATATCTGTAAGGTCGCCTAGCATTTTCAGTGTATAGTATGTGTACACAGTTAAAGTTCTCGGTTGTGACCACAAGTATACATGTGTACAAGAATAATTAATATAAACTGAAAGAATATTTGTACTAGTTTTGACAATTTTCACTACTGTGTCTCATATTTTCTTCAGAAAAGGAAGCTCTAAAGCCACCTTGGGCAAGATTTCATCATTAAACAGAAATCTAATCAGCTGCAAAACATTTTGTGGTTAGATGAATCAATCCATCTACAGATATGAAATAAAGGACTCAAACAAGAAGGAAGGTCTGCATAATTGGCAAATATTAGTCATTATTAAGTGTCTACAACAATGATCGAAGCAGAGCTTCCTTTTTGACTTCAAGCAGAAGCAATTTGTTAGCCATTTAGGTTGTTGAGGTCAACAACCCAATACTGCCAAACGGTTAGTTTACTGTGTTATCTGGGCATACCATAGTGGCTTTTTTAATGTTTTTATTTCAAACTAAAGACAGAAATATTATGCCATTGATCATTAAAGGATTTACTAACAACAGAAAAGAAAATACATCAAAGTTCCTTAATTAGGATATTGTATTATTAAAGCAGCAGTTCTGTCAATGGAAGCCTCCTTTCCTCTTTGCCCACTCCTGAAATGTTAGCCAAACACTCAGTGTTTGCTTCTACAACACAGTGCACAGGTAATTTGTTCCTCATCTCTGCTAAATGTACTTAGTTTGATAGTCTGTTTGCTGACCTTACTGTGGTCACTAATCCCTGCATCTTGTGCCGTTGTTTATTTACCTGCTCTCCTGGGGGACAAGAAAGGACCTCACTGCAGTGAAGATTATAGGCAATTGTGACAACAGGGTGAGGCACCAGTTTTCACAGTGACATCAAAATTTCTCTTCTAGGCTTCTCTCTTTAATTAGGAATGCGTGCTCTCTGAATTAATTACTTGCCCCATTTCCATGTCAAATCCCCCAACAAAAGGAAAACAGATTTCTTTTGTCTACTAGTTCTATGTGATACATGACAGGGAAGTTGTAGCAGCAGAGTCCAGGGATGACTAAACTCACCATGCCCATAGTTAGAGAGCTATTAATAGTGAATGCTCGGACTCAGCTAGCTTCCTTCTTTTTATGAAGTCCAAGACAGATGCCTAAGAAATGGTGCTGCTCGTGTTGAGGGTGAGTCTTCCCAACTCAGTGATCAACATCTCCATAGCTCAACACAACAATGTCAAGGGACTAAACTAATTAATATAATCACTCACAGGTGTGCCCCAGGGATTCTCTATTTTGGTGATTCTAGATACTGTGATGTGACAATCCTTATTAACCAACATAAAATCTAACCAGGAGGGAAAAGGAAGTGTCTTTCAACTTCCTGGGGACTTAAATAACAACTTTATGAATTTGGGTATTTTTTCTGACCTGATTATAATAAACAACCTTTACAAATCAGTCTCCATATAATAAATAAAACTTAGTCTCCAAATGCAAACCAGAGGTGAGGGATATTGATTGCAGAGAGGGTAGGTACATTTGGGCTAATAACTAGCAATTATGAACTGCTATATGTCTCCCAAATGATAAGAGGTTTTGTATCATGTATTTGTAATAAAATATCTCTTTAATTGTAAAGAGACATAAGTATATTATATAATAACTTTCACCAAGATAAAGTAGTCCATCATGTAGTTCAGAAAGTAAACAACACAAAAGGTTCGGGAAATTCCTGAAGCTGAACAGATTCTCTAGACTCTGCCCTTTCCAAGCAAATATAAGCAGTAAGGATGGCTAAGAGACACTTTCAGTTAAACTGAGCTACCTAGAAGAGGCAGAGTCAGCCTAGTTGACTAAAAGAGGCTCAGGGCAATCGAACTCACCAGGATAGATACTGTCCATTCAGTTTGGCTGACAAAGGTTGTGTAGTGTGCCCCATCCAGGTCTCTAGTTTTTGTGAGCTGTCTCCTATACTACTGTAGGCCTTTGGTGATACACCTCTGTTGGGTCATTTCTACTCCCGTATGTAATCTCTCATTCATATTCTTACAATGAATTCCAATAAAACTAAAAGTTGGACTTTATTGTTTTGCCTATTACTGTCTATGGTTAGTTCCCTTTCTGGGATGAATAGGCATTTGTTCACATCTCCCCAGGAACCAGTGTCATACATTTAATAGCACCTTTGAAATCAGAATAAACATTGAGCAACCCTTTTCATTTTAGTATAGTGTTATGTGTAAGGTACAGGAAATCAGAGCTAGGCAAAAAATATGTGAAAATCACACATAATACCAATTATTTGAACTATTTATTCGTTTGAAATTGTGACCCTCAAAGCAAAACATCTCAAACCAGTTTTATTATGAAGGATATGCCTTGACTTATTAATATTTCCCAGAGCCGCAGCAGTCAGCTGGAAGTGTTCCTGTATGCTCTTTCAGTTTTCATTTTGTTTGTTAATGAAAAACTTTGTCTGACTATTAAGCCAAATCACACTGCATATAAACATCACTGACTTGGCTTTGTTCTAATATCTATGTTTATTGTAAGCCAAGATGAGTTGTAGTGAAAGGGGAGAAGGCCTGGCCTGCTTTTTGTCTGGCTGGCTCCCGCACGGCTAGCTTATACCCAGAAATAACAACACACCAATTGTATTCANGTTTCTTTATTAACCAATGAAAGTAACATATAGACAGATGACCCTCCTACACCAATGAGTTGCTTGCTTCAGTTAAATCAAATTTATAAAAAGAAAACAAGACAAAGAAATAAAAAAACATTACTAAAACATGATTACTTCTGGGTCACCTCTGATTGGAGAATCCGTTGGGGAAAATAAAAACAAAACAAAGAATCGTATTTTATTTCGGGTTAGCTTATGAGATCCACACAAGTATTCACTTCCATTGACACCATCCTTCCAGCAGACAAGTGCTGAACCACCTGCAAACTTGCATGTGGTTAAGGGCAGGCAGCAGGAAGTGGGCAACAGGTAGCAGGTAGCAGGTATTGCATAGTCACAATATTAGGGAATCCCAGAACTAGTGTGAGGACAACCAAATCTAGAACATGCTTTTAAGAAAGAAGATTTCCGTTCATACCAGAAGCATGAGTAGGGATTATACAGAAGAAAATGTGAATAGAGAAAGTTGCAGGCAATCAGATGTCTTTGAAGAAAGGCTTGATGATAGTGCAAAACACAAGATCTAAGTATCAGCAATATGTAAGTAAAAGGTTTTTGAAGCTGGGGATAGAAGAAAAGGACAAAAGAGAAGCTTCATGAATACTTTAAAAATTTGTGGTCCACAGCAAGGAGTTTAGACTTACTGCTGAAGTCATTGAGAGGTTTTGTGGACCTTCTAGAAGAGGAAGAAATTTGTGTACACTTTAACAGAGGAAAAAGAAAGAAAATAAATAATGGTGCCATACCCATCTAACCCCCTTGGTCTCTGTGCCCCTACTACAGGCATTTCGGATTGCACACATCAACCTTGCACCCCTGTATAGGATAAGTTCTCAAACGTCCCATGAATTACACCCCAGGTAGCAGCAAATGGTCATCATCAGTAGCAAGAAGAAATGTGGTTTCGAACTGTGCAAGGAAATTGTGAAAATTTTTGCTTTAATTATCATTCTTTCCACTGATTCCTTCTCTGGCTTTGTTCTGGCAGGAATCGCTAGCTCACAGTCTGCAGTCCATGTACACTACAGAACACCTACAAAGGGGCCAACACAAAACATGAAAGTTAATTAGGACATTAGGAGGTGTTTATCTGTTTTGGAAGGTTGTTGCTGTTGTTTCGGTTGGTGTTGCAACTTGATAGCATGGTGCGGCCATGTGAACTTCATAGATAGTAATATCCTATCGCACTGGGAACAGGTTGTACATGTCTACTAGAGGATACTCAGAGAAAACCAACTTTCTGAAAGCCTGGTCTGATACCTGTGTCTTAGGGATAGATGCATATGCAACCAAACACAGCATAGCTTTACTTGTCTGCTTCTTGGTTTACTTTTGATAAGACATCAATTTTAATGAGTAAAGCTTAAATGTAATATAAACCCTTGTGTTATAGTTTTTTTTTTATTTTTAATGTATAATTAATGCTGCTGATATTTAAACCAAAGAGCTGATGTTACTTCAATGTCAATAGACTCATTAAGAGACTTCATCTGAGCCTACGGCTAAGATTTCTGCTCTAGATATGAGTCTAAGATAGATAAGTATAAAATATTTGTTGGAATACCTGGCAAAGGAGGTGGGGAAGGCAGTTCTCAGAAGATAGATTTGCTTACAGCAGTTACAACTGAGAAAAAAAAATGCTAGGTTTAGCCAATAGCAATATAGGATATTAAACTAAATGTGAACATAAAATAATGAATGATGTCTAATAAATGCCATTATCAAGTATTCCATAAGTCATATTTCTACAAAAAATATAAATCTCAGGTGGGAATGTGTCTAGTTTAGTAGCCATAAGTATAGATTGTGTTGTGTTAGTTAGGGTTTCTATTGCTATGAAGAGAAACCATGACCATGGCAACTCTTTTTTTTTCTTCTTTTTTATTGATTTTTTTATTGAGTTCTACATTTTTCTCTGCTCCCCTCCCTGCCTCTACCCTCTCTCCTTAACCCTCTCCCAAGGTCCCCATGCTTTCAATTTACTTAGGAGTTCTTGTCTTTTCTACTTCCCATGTAGATTAGATCTATGTATGTCTCATTTAGTGTCCTCATTGTTGTCTAAGTTCTCTGGGATTGTGGTTTGTAGGCTGGTTTTCTTTGCTTTCTTATAAAGGAAGATATTTAACTGAGTTGACAGCTTACAGTTCAGAGTTTCAGCTCATTATCATGGTGGGGAGCATGGCAACATGCAGGCAGATATGGTGCTGGAGAAGTAACTGAAAGCCCAATATCTTGCAGGCAACAGAAAGTCAACTGAGACACTGGGTGATCTCCTGAGCATAGGAAACCGCAAAGCTTGCCCCCACAATGACACACTTCCTCCAACAAGGCCATATCCACTCCAACAGAGACACACCTCCTAATAGTGCCACTCCTTCTGAGATTATGGGGAACAATTATATTCAAACTACCACATGTACTAACAGTGTTGGGAGCTCTGCAAAGCTCCCAACCTAAGTTGCAACCAACCTGAGTTGATACCAACCTGTGTCATTTAGTTTAGGACCAAGGGAAGCACCCACAACCCATTAGAGTCAAATTTTGGTGGCCAATTCCTTCCAGTTGCCCTTCTTCCTAAGAAAAGTTTAGTGAGACCTGTGGAAAGTCACCTACTGGCTCTCCTGTGAAATGGAATCAGGTGGCTGCTGTAGCATCTGGCACAATAGTTCTTTGTTTTTATGGATCCTGGGAATATTTAATATGCCATACTCTGCTTTCTGCTTTGTTATCATCTTTTGCTGCCTTAATAATCAATTTTATACCTTTTTATATATGATAGGAAGCAAATTTATGGCTAAGATGACTGTACATTTCAAAGGTAAAAAGTTATCCTGAATTACATGAAGATACACTTTCTTCATCTTTTGTGAATTCAAAATAATAATTAAAGACGTGTGCCTTTATATAGCCTGTCTGTGGAGATTTGTGGTGAAAATAAAAGATGGTTATAATTATCACCATTTAATTGTTGAAAGAAAAAAGAGATAAATAAAACTAAATAGTTCTACATACAAAATACCAATTTCAAAATATTTACTTTAATAACTATAAAAAGAATTTAAATAGAAGGCTTCACTAGTTATCTCCTTTGAAATTAGATATGTTTAAGGAAAAGGAGGTTAGCTCATTATGCAAGATAGAAAAACAAAAGATCAGACACTTCAAAATGTAAACACTCAAATTTGATGTGATCCCATCAAACACCTCAGGCCTATTTCCAAAGTTCTTCTAAACTTGTATAAGTCTAAACTCTTTCTTTAGTCATTTATTTTAATGATGAAAATTTCTCCAGTAATTTTCTTAATCAAATATTTTCTTGCACGTAGGATACCATGCAGAGATTTAAACATTAAACAACAGCTGTCTGGGTTTTTTTTACGATTGGTATTTTACTCATAAAAAGCTGCTATTTCATGTTTTCTGATTGATTACCATTTTACCCCATTAGAGTTCTAAAAGTGGATTCTATGTGCATGCAATGTGTGTCTTTTCGTCCTCAGCCCCATGTTGAGTTCCAGGATAGCCTATACCACATAAACCATTTAATATGTATAGTTACTGTACTTTTTTATAGACTGCTATGCAATGACCACAATACACCTATTTTAAAGGAAACACAAAGTATCCTGTAGTTTGAAATACTGACTTTAACTGAAATATAATATGAAACTATAATATAAACAGTGTCAAAGCTTTTCATGATAGTCTGGAGAAATGGCTCAGTGTACCCCATTTGCCCGGCATGTATGAGGGCCTGGTTCACTCTCCAGTACTGGAGACAGGGGTCTGAGGGCTGGCTTCCTTCATAACTGTGTTTAAATGCTGACTTCTATTCTACAGCTCACAGTTAGAGCGCCATGCGATTTGAACAGGCCACGTCTGTCTCCATTCGGCTCGCTTAAAGTGACTGAGTGTCTTTTCTCCTTGACTCTCTTGACCTGAGAATTACTGCAGCAAGTCTGGAGTCCCTCACTATGCTCCTGTTGGAGAAGTTGTAGATTAATGGTAAAGCCGTTGGCTAGGATACACTTCCCTTCTTACTTTCCTCGTCCCACGCTGTGGCGCATTTTTTGCTGTTTAGATCTTCGCAAGCTGTGATGCCTCTCTCGCTGACTCTTACTTCTTGCAGTCTGTGCCATTTGGCCTCTCTTTCCTATTATAACTCATATTCACAATTAGTTAGGTGTAAAAAATGATTACTATTGCAATATTTTTTTTTATTTCTCTTTCTTTTCTTTTGAGACAGGGTTTCTCTGTAGCCCTGGCGGTACTGGAACTTACTCTGTAGACCAGACTGACCTACAACTCATAGAGATCTGCCTGCCTCTGCCTCCTCAGTGCTGGGATTAAAAGCGTGCACCATGAATCTCTAGGATGTAATACAATTGCACATCTTTGAACCGTGAATAACATATGCTAGTTCCAAAATAGGCTTTCAAAATCACAATTCAAGAAAACAGAACAAAGAAACAACAACAAAAACCCCCACTGACTCCTTCCATTCCCATTCTCAAATAGAAAATCTCTTGGTGGGCACACAATCAATCCACCCTTCCTTTTTTATCACAATGTACTAAAATTAATTTCTTTTACTTACTTAAGTAAATAAACTTGGAACTAAGTTTGTTGTTTGTAATTCAGTCAGTCTTTTATTACATCCGTAGGAAGATTCTGAGCACTGTTTTGAGAGTGGTGCTTAAAGCCTTCTCAAGGTCAGCTTCTGGGGTACCCTTCAGAGTCAGAGTGGGCTGCCAGTACATCCAGGATCCAAGTGTGATTGTAGTTAAATGTTCCATTGTTAAAGCCACCACGCTGCCCTAATAAACAAAAGACTTGAACACATTTCCATAGTCCAGGTGCTTTTGCTGTAATGCCCAGCTCAATACGCTTAGATTCCGTACGGCATTTCTTTGTAAGTGCTCCCCGTAAGGCCGCAGAGGAAAACCATCCCAGATAGTCTTAGAATTGAAGTCTGAAGAGTGAACTGTTGTACAGCACATCAGAGCCCTGTCTCCAACAAGGCTGCCTTAGTCAGACTTGCTATCTTCTCTTTACTTGTAGTGGGTCTTTTTGGAAAATGTCTGCTGCCTTTGAATTTCAAATGGTAACTTAGCAAAACTTTACCACTTAGCACAACTTACCTATCTTTAAGGTTTGAAAATAAATGTACCTATTAATTTATCTTCAGGGAGTCTCCTGTCTTCATTTCCCTCTGAAAGTTTGTGTGTTTTGAGTTTTATGAAGAACATGAAGAGCATTATTCGGAAAAGGGTAAAAGCGGGCCTCCAAGTAATTCATTCCAACAGAAGAAGTGTTCCTTTACAATTACTTACATAAATGCTAACAATGTGAAAGCTTTTAATAGCCGCAAGAAATGTTGTCTGATAGGTTCTGTGAGTCTATTTTATGAGCACACGATTGCCTTTCCACTCTGTCTTCCAGAACGTCACTGTCAAGCAAAGGCTAAAATATAAACGAAAAGTCATAGCCATGTTGAAAGTCCAGATTACTCTGCAACATAATTCACATAGTTAGGAAAGAGATGGGGTATAATTTTCAGGAAGATTAGTTCCATTTTCGTTTTGTTTATGTGTGTCCCCGTAAGAGCTAGATGTTAAGCAAGAGCAGAGCTCCCCACAGTCTGTCCGTCTCAAACTCTTGAGAGCAACAGTTAGCCCAGCTCTGCTCTCTGGTACTTAAATGATAGGCTTCTACATAGGTTATATTTAACAATCAATTTACACCCTGTTGTGGCTGTGAAATTCCAAATGAAGGTAACAACCAAGCAACCAAGCAAACAAAGTGTGTGAGAGACTGTGGTTTTCCAAAGACTGAAAAAGAAATAGTTGAGCACATTTTAAACAGCTTTACATTTTGAGCAAGAGGCTGATAATGCATAGGATTCTAACCAACTGTGCTATAGAACCAAGTTCTTTGTCAAGATCATAGGTGTGTTTCCTTTTATGTGTTTCTGGGGAATGCATCTTCCACCTCGAGGTTCTTATCGTCAGCGAAGTGGATTTGATGTGATGCCTGCAACAGGTAGCATTGTATTTTAAACAATCAATCAAACAACAAACCCACTACAGAATCGACTCTAGTTTCTTTAAGCAGAAAAAATACTTTAGATATTGTTGGAAGGGCTGAAGCAAGATATTATTTGGACAAATTCCCCAACTGTAACACAAGAAACCACCACAGGATATGCTGCTTTTCCTACAGTCCGGAAGTGAAGAATCAGAAAGGTTTTCCTCTGTCTCCTACCCTCGGTCCTTAGCAATTCATTACTATCCATTCTTGAAAAACACAGACACCTGATATTAGGTGTGCACCTCTTGTGTGTCTTCTCCTTGGAAGATGTAACACATGTCAACTCATCTCAGATAGGGAGCTCCCAACAGATCAAAGAGCAGACGTCACCAAAATTCAGCTTGGTGAACCAATGAGTTTTATTGAAGTTATTTATAGGAATATGGGTGAGGGGGTTACTTAAAGCAGCAGAAATGACCAAAAAGCTGCTGATCACCAAAGCCTACCTTAGCATGGATGGCAGCTCCCCAAAACCTGGAATCCTGGCACACACTGCACAGCTTGTCCACAGCTCAACATGTTGGAGAGGGTTCCTTCTCAGTGATTCAGCTAGTCTAAACCTCTAACAGGCAGTTCTGCTGATTTCTGCTTCTTCCAGGCAGCTGGTCTTAACTCAGAGTCTTCTTGGCAGCTTGTCTGAAAGTGGCTTTCAGCTGCTTGGATTATTTATTTAAGGGAAGAAGAAGCCTAGTGAATCTTGTTCCGTTTCAGGGACTTCCTGAAGCTCTTTTAAGTTGTTTGCCTTCCTGCTTAAGAAGTGTCCCTGCAGGATGGAATTTTTTTAATCTAGGAGGAAATAGCTTGTGTAGTACATTGTATACACTGCCTCTGGCAAAAATGATTCTTTTAAAAAATATTTATTCATTTTTAAATATGTGTATGTGGCTGCATGTGTGCAGCTGCATATCTGTGTGTGTCTAAGTCTATGTGTTTCTGTGTGCGTTTGTGCGTGCCTGTGTGTGTGTGTGTGTGTGTGTGTGTGTCTATGTGCTCTTGGAGATCAGAAGAGGGAAGTAGATCCTATTGGAGCATGGAAGTCAGGGTGTCTGGAAGAGCAGCTGTAATTTCTTAATCACTGATCCTTAGCCCCAGCCTTACAAGTCCCTTCTTGTCTATGTAACATAATTATGCATAGGATCCTAGCTACTATTGAATTCCTGAATGTAGCTTTCCTTTCCCTTTCTCGTTCCTCACTCTTCCCATGTTCTCAATTTAAGGAGTATGTGATAAGAAACTGGTTGGAATAAATGGTGTGTGCCCTGATAGAGGGCAGCAAAATGAATTGTAGTTTCAACCACATGGATATCCATGTAACTATTGCTTCATTCAGGATATGAAGTGTTCTATGACTCTAAGGAGTTTGCAATGCTGTCAACCTTCCCCACACAATCAGTTTCTATAATATTAATTTTACAGGCTTAAAGATTTTTGTTTTAGGGAGGTCTGTGTAGTTCAGCAGTAGAGAGTTTGACTCCATGCACAAGGCCTTAGGCTTCTCCTCCTGGAAGTACAAATTTATCAAAAATCACTTTTTAATATTTTTGCCTATTATTTCCTTAAAATAAAAATTGTTATTCCATGTTGGCTGTGGTACTCTCCTTTATGTCCCTCTCTTCAGCAAGAGCTGAAGGACTCTGGTCCCACATGTTTTGTTTTGTTTTTGTTTTTGTTTTATGGTTGGGATAAGGTAGAACTCTGAGTTATATTTAAAAATCCTGGAAAGGGGGCAATAGACCAGAGACCTGATAGAGATGACATCTTAGTATCACTTCAGTAGAATGGATCAGAGCTGAGCAAGCAGGTCTCATGGAAGCCACAACTTACAGGTGACCATCAGCAAGCCCCCCACAAGCCCTTCTGCTGGATCAGCAGGCCCCACAAGCCCTTCTGTTAGCTCAGTAGATGTCCCCCAGACTTCTGCAGGCTAAAGATAGCTTTCCCTCCCCTGCTGCTGGAAGGTGCTAACCACTAGGGCCTCCCACCAATCAGCCCCCAGACTACTCTTTCCTCTACTAATCAGCCCCAGATTAATCCTTCCTCTCTGGACTTCCTCTAACTCTGTTTAAAAGAAGCTTGTGCCTTTCTTTGGGGGCCTCTCTTTTGCCACCCCAACATTGGGATCCATATATGCTCTTGTTATTGCATGCGTGGTTGTTCGTCTTCTTTGGGGGATTTTTTCCCGGACCCTAACAATATGTTATGCTTCACATGAATTCGCATTTGTTGAAGAGGTTGTTCTTGCTCCGCTCCAGTCCTTTGAGATTTTGTAGAAGGAAGTTGAAGATCTGCTTCTTGAAGCTATCCCAGAAATGGCAAAGTGTGATCTGTGGCCTGTTTTGTCTGTTCTAGTATGAGAGGTGGAGATCCGTGGACTTCTCTGTGTGTAATCTACTTGTCTTCAGAATTTGGGCTAGTTCATATCTCAAGTAAATTTTAGAACATATGCCATATGTACATATTGGTTAGATAATCAAGACTGCAAGCAACCATACTCTTCCATTGAGAACATTTTCTGTCTGTACTGCTAGCAACAAGGCTTTAGTCTTGCTCGATTGATGGTGTCTCTGACAATGAAAGGCACTTTGCTATTTTCTCTCCTTATTCTCAAAATAAGACCAGAACATTTTTACCACTTTATTATCATGAGGTTCAGAAATGCATGCCCTACACTGAGAGCACCACACAGCCATTGCTAACGCACCCTCGTACACTCTCATTGTCCCTTCATCATGATAAAATGTATGACCTATAAAAAGAAATTAAAAATTCAACTTACCTTTGTATTGTAGAAAACTCTCCCTCTCTGCCCTCTGTCTTTTATCTCACAATGTTGATGATTCATACTTTTGTGGGAAGATACCTGGGAAAAATATAAATTCAAAACTATTTTTATTGTTGCTGTTTTGTAACCCATTCTTTATCATAGGAATTAAAAATAAATGATAAACAAGCAATGTGTTTATTGACTTTTACTATGTAAATATTATATATTATGCCATTGCATTTTTAGTGAGTAAAATGGAAGAGTATCTTTGAGCTTAGTTTAATCTCTTTCTTTGGCATAAACATGTTGGGTTTACAAGGCTTAGCAGGTACTTATTTGGCCATTGTATTAATAATGATAGTCTTGGTTGTCAGCCCGACCACATCTGTGATCAGCTGAAAACCAAGCAACCGGGCGCTCCTGTGAGGGATTATGTTTATCAGATCGTTTGAGATCAGAAGACCACTCCTTAAATCTGAACCACACCTTCTGGTGGCAGCCCACATGAAAGGACATGGGACTGGAAGCTTTTGCTTTTGGATTGCTTGTTCTCTCTCTCTCTCTCTCTCTCTCTCTCTCTCTCTCTCTCTCTCTCTCCTGGGACATTCCTTCACTAGTAATGGAACCTATTTTTTCTGATCCTTACGCATACTAAAGAGTGTCAGCTCTCTAGGACTTCCCTGAATTCCAGCACTGGATTAGTGTCTGAGGTTTGACAATTTACTGGGTTTTTCTTTTTTCTTTCTTCTTCTTTTTTTTCCCAATTTGCTGACACTGTCTTGATGGACATGGGAGAAATAGAGAAGGAAAAGATCATATTGCTGTGTCCTCTGGTCTGAAACAATAAATCTCTGAGGTCAAATCACTGGCTGCTTTGGCAGATTTTTCAAAGACTAACGTCTTTGGATACTTGGTATTTACAGGTTCTTGACTGATGCAGCTGTATCTACATAGTCAGCTAGACAACTCTACTGCCTGCCTCTCATGGAGAGCATTCCTCACTATACTTGTTAACCCTCGTGGGCCAGACACAGTGCTCTTCTTTATTATTCTCTGGCATGGCCACTGTCTGCTGCCAAAAAAATAAATAAATAAAAAAAAAAAACCTCACTGTGAGCCCAAAGCATTTATGTCCTCCAAGCATCATTGGATCTCCTGCAAAAAAAAAAAACCTTTCATCTAAATTCTGCTCTTTCCTACTGTCCAGTCTGAGATGCCAGTATGTTCCTTCTGAACTCGAGCCCACACAGCTCCCCTCAGATATTCCTGAGGTTCCTCTCATGTAACTTGAGGAGAAACGGACTCTGCTGGTGCCCCTCTAATGACCAAATGCTCACTAACCTAGCGCCTGTCATAATCAGATGCTGTTTTCCTTTTTCCTGGTGCCTCTGGTGGCCTGATGCTTACTTTCCTTTCCTTGCTCCTGGCATTGTGTTTTCACTTTCCGGGATTGTGTTCTCCTGTTTTGAATCTGTTTATCTCGCTAAGCAGTTGCTAGAATTAGCGTTGCCCACTGAGTGGTAGTCGCTCTCACTCACACTCTAGAATTCTCTTCAGCTACTCTTCAGAGTGAAGTTTGATATCACAGATTTCCCAGCACGCTTTGAATATTCACACACATGTGTTGAAAAGGTAGGCATGACTACATACACCGTGGCACATGTAATATTCATTACAACATTCTATAATCCAGGAAAGACCTTGGAATTAAATGATCTGAACAGTTTCAATTTTGCAATTTTAAAAATAAGGATTTTTTTGATTTCAGCAGAACCTATATATTATTTAATTTTTTTCTATATTAAATACAGTTCTGATCTTTGAGTCTTTATATACCTTGCTTCTCAGATTCCTTTGTTCCCAATTTCAAACAATATATGGGCATAAGTGTAATATTTGTGGAATTACTTTCAAAATCTTGCTATCTAACTTTTACCTCAATTAGGCTAAAAATTATTTTAATAAGAATAAAGTTGTTTTAGTAATAACAAAAACACATTTGTAGCCAACTAAGATATTAAACAAATTAACTTTCTGAATTCAATCTGACTTCGGTGGAGCATTTGTAGCAGAGGAAACAATGTGATATTAGCCTTTGAAGAGACAGCAAATAGAGCAATGGATTTCAATTAGACTGTGTTAATTTGGAAATATCTAAAAATCTTAGCAATAATGAATAAATTTCTGTCTTGCAGCAATACTTTCAAGTCATTATACTTGGAGGATTATGTAGTACATGCAGAAGAATGAGACCCATTCAAAACTGTCACAATTTTAGAAGCTTTGTTGATAAGTGTCTACTTGAATACATATAATATCATTTATAGTGTGTGTTTGTATTCCATTTAATTTCTGTGTATTTAATCATTTTTTATAAAATGACAATAAGTTAAAATTAAACTCTTCTTCAAAAACACAACTGGATTAAATAAAGTTCTTTCAAAAATAATTTCAATGAGCAAATTAAACAGGCAAGGAAGTCATTACTTGAGGCTATTTGTGTAATGGAAAGAAGCTGCTCACGTCTTTGGAAAAAAACAGGCAAGAGAAATTTTCTAGGCTGAAGTAATTCATAGGAAAGTGCTGGAAGGTATTTGGATGAGGTCGGTCCATGTGATTAAACCATCTGTGTCTATTCATCACTGCTTGTGGAAATAATTTCCACCCCTTCCAAACAAACTCGCAGATAACAAATAAATTGTCTTTCTGGTCCTTCAAACTGATGGCTGTCCAGTTTGTGAGAAAGGCATTTCTGAATTATAAAACTGGACAGAGACTGAGAGAATATTTATCTTGAAAAATCAGAGACATTGTTTTTGGTATGAAGTTTTGCAAAGAAAATACAGAGGAGGTTGGAGCCTGCAGGCAAGATATTTTCCTGAAGTTCGGGACATGAGCGCACAGTGCACTTGCAATGTTCAGTTGACTTTTCAGAGTGAGCCAGAAGCGGTTGGAGAGAAATCCCCAATTAGATGCAGTATTGCACAATGAATTAAAATATAAATGGAAAGAAACAAGACAAAATCAACTCAGATATGAATTCTAGTATTATCTGGACATTTTCTACTCATTTGGAAATAACATCCTGGAAGAGAGAAGCATCATTTCCATCCTCGTATTCTCAAATCCCATCCCAATCAACAGTTATCACTTGAACTCTGGCCCGCTCATGGTGGCAGCTGAGTCCCTCGATGCTTGTGTTTGATTGGGTCACACCTCTGCTCGACATGACATATATATCAATGCAGGCTTTTGCCTTCCATTCCCTTTATTAGCACATTAAACTCTGGAATGAAACCATGGCCCTTTCCCTGTGTCATGCCACCTTTTAGCTGTGAAACTGATTTCAAAAGGCTGTAATTAAAGGGCTAAAGGACAGTGAAGTGGGAGCCCTGTGTCATTACCTTTGATCTCTCTGCCTGGAAAAACTAATAGGCGTGCTGTATATTGGTTGAGTGCTGGTCTACAATCCTCATGAGCTCTTGGTCCTGCTGAACCCCTGTAAGGAAAAATAAAGAATCTAAGAGAAGATTATCAGAGTTAAAATAAGGTGACTATGTCATTTATACACAGGAGACACACAGGGAATGAATAGTTCTCAAAAATGTGAGTTTGAAGCCAGTTTGTGTGACGTCTTCCACAAGAAGAAATTGTCTGTGCAAAGTAGCAATGAGAACCGGAAGACAAAACACATAAACAAAACAAAACACATAAACAAAACAAAACACAAAAAAAGAGAGCAGGTGATAGCCAGGGACCAGGGCATCAGGGAGGATTGCACACAGGTTCCTCAAGCTGTGGTCAGTGATTCACCTCCTTCTTAGTTGAGAAGGATATGAGGTAAACCATGTTGGTACATGTGTGTCCCCTTTTGGTAAATACAGGGAACACAGAGGGTCTTGCATCTCTTTCTTTTATTTTAAATTAATTTTTAGAGTTGTCATGCAATGATAGGTTTCACTAAGGTATTTTTATACATATATATCATTGTACTTCGCTGTCGTGCACACTCACTGCGGTTCCCTGTCCATTTCTTGGTGGCCCATTTCTATCCTCTCACCTCGCACCCCACCCTACTTCAATACAATACAGATTCCATCAGTCTTTCCTTCCCCGCCATTAAGCAAGTCTCAGGATGGCTTCTTCTTTTAAGATGTGTTTTCTCTCTCTCTCTCTCTCTCTCTCTCTCTCTCTCTCTCCACAAATGAAAGAATACATCCTTTATCTGTTGTTTAGTTTCCTTCCATTCGCAGAACTTATATGTAGGCACATGGACATTGGAGGCAGATCAACAAAACTTGAGTCCTCAGGCTTTGGGGAAACCTCCTTTCCTGGCTCTGAGATATGAAAATCCTTAAAAGACCCCCTGCCTCTTGACTCTCACAGCTTTGTGTGATGATGCATTAATGCTTAGAACCACATAATTAGCACTTGTGTGCTGCAATGCACCGTATATAATCACAGAACTTAAAGTATGTCTTAATATGGAACAAAATTTACTCCATTATAAGTCAGGAAAATATATTATATAGAATTATATTGTATGTAGCCATACCTTAAAAAGTATATGCATGTAATGGGTACACACACATGCAGAAAATGAGGATATTAACAATTTAGCATTAGTTTGTTTTTTATTTATGCATGTTTTCTAAGGTGTTTATATAATTAATATAATCGTTTATGATTTGCTGTCGCATGCAACCATAAATTTTTGTGTTTATGTGTAGTCCTAGCATACCTCCTGCCTTACCAGATTCTACTCATGCTAAAATTAATACAAAACCATTACCCATTTCAACCTTTATTATTGTTGGCTGTGGTTTGCTCAGTTGAACCCAGAGCATTATTCATGCCACACAGACACTCTACCATCTATCCACACCTCCAGACTAATTTAAGCCTCTTTACAGAATCTTCATTTATTATAACTGTGAACTGGAGCTAAGATTAATTGCACTGTTTTATTGGACCCAAGTCTAGATTTAGTTTCTCATACATTATCATCATTTTTCTTTATTCTTTCTTTCTCCACCTACTTCCTCATTTTCTTTCCTTCCCGTAGCTTAACCCATCATAGAACGTAGAAGACATTATTTTGTCCCAACAGAACAAAAACTATATGGAATGTACTAAAGCACCTTCTAGAACAGCCGTAGAGCCCACATAGCAAGTTAGAGATGGATTTCCATGCCCAGTAATGGCTCTAAGGTTGCATGTGATGGCATTCAGAATCAGACAGTAGGAACATCTTCTCTCCAAACAAAGGACCTTTATGTAGTAAGACTATGGAGTACAGTGGAATAAGGAAAGGGATCCTGAAGTGGTTCAGACATGGTAGACAAAATACAGCCCGCAACCTTTGAAAATAAATGCAGATTGTTTTAAAGGGTTGGTGGAGACTTTCCAGCATCTTTTTAAAAGGCTGTAAATGGGGGAAACGAAGGATGAAGTAAGCGTATACATTTCTCTGAATTTTTCCGCTTACAATTCTTTTTCAAATCTGATATTTAAGTTTTATCTCAGACTTTATTTAGTTACTGCCATTTCATTACCTTTCGTAGTGACCACTAAACTTTTAACCTGTCCCATTGTAAATGGATTAGTGTGCGCTAAGAACTTGGTGGTGTTTCCTCCTCGTGGGTTTCTTTAGAATCTTCTCTAAGGATGAGAGCCTTAGCACTTAATACAGTAGTGCAGGCGTGTTGTATTTGGCAGGTTGACAAGAGGAAGGCTTGGTTTCATAGGAAACAAAATGCCTGAGGTATTAATGAGAAAAATAGCTTTCCACAAATCTGTGAGTGTCCTTCCTGGGAGTATGACATGAGAACCCCTCCTCAAAGTGGGTGACACCTTCTCACTGCTAGTGTAACAGACAGAGTAAATATGGAAAAAGGGAAATTCATTCTTCCCCCTGCTTTGTGGCTGTGGGTGCCATGTGACCATAGGTGCCATGTGACCATGGGTGCCATGTGACCATGGGTGCCATGTGACCATGGGTGCCATGTGATCTGCTGCTTCACCTTCCCTATTGGGATGGATTGTAACCTTCAAACCTTGAGCCAAATAAACCTTCTACAATTGCTTTTGCCACAGAATGAGAAAATCAATAGTAAAGATGACAAGAATTTCAGGAATTCCCATAGCATAGCTAGGAGAGAGGTGGTTGAACAGCCCATTCAACAACCTGGTAAATAGACTCTCACCTGAATTATCCTCCAATCACAGTTCTAGGGAGATCAGGGAAGAGTTTGCTGACAGTTTACATGGACCAAGGCTGGGATTAGAAAGCTTCTAAGTCAAGCATAAAGGAGATTTGCAGAACCCTTGTACCTAAAGTAATTTTTAAAAAGCAAAAAAAAAAAAAACAAAGAAACAAGCAACTTACATTTTTAAACAAAACACTCAGATCTTAAAAGCTATATTGAAATTTTAATCACATATTGATGATAAAAATAAGTTATCACTCGCTTCCCTTTCCCATACTTTGTTTGAGGTGGTAGCATTTCCAGTTCCTACCATGGTTCTTGACAGTTGGGTTATTCCTTTGTGGAAAGACATGGGAGTAAGGGAAGCACCTTAGGGTGCTATGCTCTCTTTTCCTTCCTACTAGCAATGTGAATTGTACAAACACATGAAATTGTTCACAGGAAGTGAATAACATTTTTATTAAGTTGTTAAATCCTTAAGGGAAAAATAAAAGATGTCTTCATTTTCGCACAACTGCTTCCTCCCTTCCGTAGGAAAACATCCTCTCAGCCTTGTCAAATCTTTTGTGACATTAGCGCCATGCCTGTGAATATTCACTGTTGATGGGGTAGTAAAGACCTGTTGATGACATCCAACCTGACATTCGCAATGTGTAAAAGTTCTGTGCAGTGAAAGCAAATCTAACCTTCTTTGTCAGGATATTTCGTCTCCTCTCAGCCTGTCTTCACATTCCTGCTTCTGTGTGTTCATATCCGGGGACATATTTCTGAGTGGGTTTTCTTGTGTTCCCAGTCAACATACCATGCTCTAGATCTGTGATGTGGGTGTGGTCTTAAGTTTTGAATGGAACCAGAGTAGCAGTGTTGATATTAGAGTTCACATTGTTGACTTTCCCCAGTGTGAAGATAGAGGAGAGTTGATGTGAGGATGTACTGATTAAAAGGCAGCAGTCAGAGAGGTGGTAATGAACCAGTCCTCAAGAACGTTCACATTACTCAAGCATTATCAGAAGACAGTAGGTGAAGAAAGTAATTACAATTCAATATAATGTAAGATGTATTAGCACCAAATGGCCCAAATACCAATAATGAAATAGTACTTAACAATGTTAAAATTAGTTGACAACTTCTGTCATGTGTAGTATGGTTCTTTGAGATACTGAGATCTTTCTATAATGAAATACACTTATCTTGAGAATAACAAACATGAACTCTTATATATTTTCTTTTTTCTGAGTTCTTTTATAAATAAGATAATTAGAGAATGTGTATGTGATATATGAACTTCTCTCAATTGTTCATTACTCCCAACTAACCAGTAGACAGAGTTATAAAAATAAACCTTCAAGTAGATTTGACTAATTATATCAACATTCTAATATTTTAATGAGCATATGAAAGCAATATTTATATAATTCATTCATAATAATAAATTTCACCTTAATCTGAACCTATGTATCAAATTGTGAAATTAATGCTATGAAAACTATTTACCCATTTCTGGTGGAATATGCTACAAATATAAGCCTAATAACCACCAATAACAAACGTGTCTCCAGCCCAAAGTTTCAAAGTGTTTTTAAATTTAATTAAAAAAACTACTATGTAATAGCACTCTATTTTTCATTAATCCATAAAATACTTACTAGATGGAGTAGAAAAATAGAAGTAGGAGAAATGTGCACAGTATTATGTGCAAGTCAGTAGCGTGGTGAGAGCAGCCATGAGTGAGATGATCTCGTAGAGGCCTTGCAGCGAGGGAAGAGTTAGGTATGGGGCACAAGGCACGAAGGCTAAGTAGAGAAGGTGGCTGGCGTGATTTAAAAAATAGCAGCCTTCGAGAGACTGAAAGGACAAAATCATGCTAGACATTTTGGAGTAGTACAAGGATTTAGCTTCTATTTTCTGGGGCATTAGAAGTCATTAGAGAATTTTGAGCTGGCATATTTTTGAAGGATAATTTTAGCCGGTGTGTTGAAAATAGACTAAGGCAGAGTAGAGTCTGCAGCATGAAGACCATCTGGGGATTTACTGCAATAACCATGAGAGGGTTGGCCCAGGCCAAGCTGTTAAGACAATTTTTAAATTTATCCAGTCCTGGTTATATTCAAGATAAATTCTTTTCTAATAAGTGGGTAAGAGGTGTGATAGGGATTGGATAATGATAAATAATAAACTTAACACCGGTAAAATGGAGACCACTTAAACTGATGCAAGAAAAAATAACATGAAAAAATGTATGAAAAGACCCTCCCCTGGTTCCTTCCAGTCAGTGCTCAGTTTGAGTCACATGACTTCCGTGAGTGATGCTGTGGAGATCAGGGGGTGAGTTTTTGAGCAGGAAAGTAGAGTAGATGGTGATTGCATGTTAAGGTATCATGAGTCAACTGCACACATAGGACTCATAAGACAGTTGGAAGGAGAGATCATAGAGATTATGCCGTGGAAACTAGAATGTTTGAGCAAGGAGATAAGAAAGGAACACAGATGAGAAAGAAGTCAGCCAGAAAGTGAGATGCTCGCAAAGTAAGAGGAACTGTATGAGGAAGTGTGAAATGGTGCTGATCTTAGTAACTGGAGACTGAGAGGTGAGAAGTAGAATTGAGTGATTGTTGACTCGGTATTAAAGAAAAGCTTGTTCACACGGTGTTGGAATTAAAGTTTCTCTGCAAGTGAAAACATCTCACAGTGGCTCTCATCATGAGATGTTGTTGGTGATTCTGTTATATTCATATTTTGTTTATTTCACAGCATTTCCCTTCTGTGTTCCTTGCTGTACCAGTGCATGTCTATATCAGGCGTAATTTCTCTTGCTCCACCCTGTTAAGAGTTCCTTTGCTGAACCCACACTGACTTCAAGGATTGGAAGTTAACATTTTCTAGCTGACACACTGATACTGTAATTGGTACTTTGTCTTGCCTCCAAGGGACAAAAATAAATAAAAAAGTAAATAAATAAAACGACCTCATAATAAAATGTTTGGATTGCATTGTGCATATATTTGAAAAGCCGGAGACATGTTCTTCTCTTCAAGGTGGGTAATCTACATGGCATGTGGCTAATCCGTGCCAAGCATAGCATCACAATTACCCAAATTAGCACCCGCAGTAGCATGAGATGAAGTGCAGGTGTAGAACATTGGACGCTCAAGTGGCTAAAGTATTTAATCACCATGACAACAGTAGTAATTATGGTCATATCTGCTTTCTCCAACAATCCTAGAAAATCTATATAGCAAGAAAAGGTAAAATTAATATCTATAAAATAGACCAAGAATATCCATGGGGAACCTGTATGTCTCCCT
Organism: Bramus lutescens; assembly: GCA_001685075.1. NCBI lineage: Eukaryota > Metazoa > Chordata > Mammalia > Rodentia > Cricetidae > Bramus > Bramus lutescens. The sequence goes on along the minus strand of LOEQ01001470.1, from coordinate 148,908 downwards.
GACAGCTTTAAAGGAGCCCTACATCTTTGAGCATCTGTAAGTGTTTGACAGATTTAGGGTCACATGAGTCCCCAGCCCTTTCTTTTCTTTTAACCTAGAAACAAAGGCAATGAAAACACGACCAGGAACAAGTGAAACATTAAAACAGATGAGAATGATGTAGTCACACTTGAACCTCTCAATCTCACATACCTCTCCGGCCATGAAGGTAGACTCTTTTTCCAACTAACTACCTAGACTATGATGTTTGTAATTAATAGTCCAATACTCACTGAACATGGGTAATTTCTATACAAGCTCATGATTTTAAACTTCATCATGCATAATCCTTTCCCTGAATCTATTTGCTTGGACTCATTATGGAAAATGTTGAATATGTAGGCTGTACTATCAAAGGTGGTATTAATAGACTGGTGGACTGCTCTGAGTTCTTGGTTGCTTCCTACAGTTGAAGAGTTCAAAATTTTCCATTCTTTCCAGATTATTGCAAATTCAGGTTCTCAGCAGAGCATCAGAATCATGTGGTTGACTTGTTAAGTCGGGTGACTGAGTCCCTTTCTCTGAGGTCCTAATTCAGGCATAGTGTGATATATAAAAAGCCAGAGATAAACATTTCTAGTAAGTTTATGTATGAAACTGAGGCCTCTGTCCAGGATGACATTTAAAGACAAAAAAGGCTAAAAGGTATGATTCGACAAATCAAGATTTCTAGAGAAAGGGCACCATCAACTAGAGGCCAGAGTTGTATTTACAAAGTCAGAGCTTGTCGCTCTAACAAGATCCCTAGTGAGTCATAGACGCATTACAGTCCAGAAGCACCACATTAGAGAACTTGAAAGCTTCAGGGCAATTGAAATGTGGAGTAGACTCATGTTTATGCATAGCCTGATAAACCACCCTTTATCATACTCTTCCAGCCTGACCAGGAGTCATGCACAGCAACGGGGTTTAGCAAACACGTTGTTGGGAGAAGCATCTAACAACCATGAGGATCTCCATTGCTTATAGCATTATCCAAGACATGGGCAAGGTAGCGGAGGATGCTGTGATGGAATGGTGTCCTGATCTCGATAGTAATTAAGAGATTTCCCTCGGAAAAGTTGACCACAGTGTCTCAGCAAGAAATAATTCATATTTATAGGCTCAGCAAGATGGTTTTGCTGAAGCAGACCTAGCTGCCTCTGTCCCCTGAATGTTCAGCTAAGCAGCAGGTGAGGTAAAGTGGAAATCAAAATGTTCCAACACACAGGGCCAACTAGCTTTCCATTCTCAGTCTCCTTTAGACGACTAGTTTGTTTTTTATTGTGGGGGGTGGATATAGGGGGTGTAGGAGGAGGCCACTTGTTTGTCCCAGCTATCCAGAACCAAAATAACCACACAGAAACTGTATTAATTAAATCACTGCTTGGCCCCTTAGCTCTAGTTTCTTATTGGCTAATTTAACCCATCTTCATTAATCTATCGCCACATGGCTGGGGCTTACTGGCAAGATTCTAACCAGTGTCCATCTCAGGCGGAGGATCCTTGGCTTCTCCCTCTGCCTCTTCTTTCCAGCCTAACTCTCCCCGCCTACCTAGTACTGCCCTATCAACAGGCCAAGGCTCTTTCTTTATTCATTAACCAATAAAAACAACATATAGACAGAAGGACCTCCTACACCAAGGGAGTGTGTTTGTTTGAAACAGGGTCTCACTATGTAGCCGTGGCTGGCCTGGCATTTGTAGAAGGAGAGCGGTGGGCCGCTTCCCGCCAACTTTAAACCCAAAATAATTACACGGAAACTGTATTCATTTAAGCACTGCCTGGCCCATTANTCTAGCCTCTTCTTGGCTAACTCTCACATCTTGCTTAACCCATATCTAGTAATTTGTGTATCACCACAGGGTAGTGGCTTACCGGAAGATTCTAACCCGCGTCCATCTTGGGCTGGAGCTTCATGAGTCTGCCTGACTCTGCTTCTTTCTCCCTGAATTCTGTTCTGTCTACTCCACCCACCTAAGGGCTGGCCTGTCAAGAGGCCAAGGCAGCTTCTTTATTAACCAATGAAAGTAACACATAGACAGATGACTCTTCTACATCAGGCATTTGCTATGTAGATCAACTGGCTTTGAACTCATAGAGATCCATCTGCCACTTCTTCTAGAATGTTGGGATTATAGGTGTGCATCACAAGGCTTGGCCTTAGACTGTTTCTTAATGGAAGGGTATGCATTGTCTTCCCAGAGGTAGGTATTGATTTGTATGGATTTGAGTTGTCTCTATGGGTTCACCATCATGTATTCAGAGAATCCTCTTCCAAAGAATTTTTTTTACTGTTTCATGTACTTCTTCCAATAAGAGAATGCATGTGGAGTCAAAGGAGGAACAACATACACATAATATTGCTGATTCCCATAAATATTTCCCATAAATATTCATTCATTCTGTTTTACCCAGAACTGCAATCTGTTTACAGAACTTCCATCTGAACAAACTAGTTCTATATGAAATGAATATACTCACTTTCTCACATGTGTCCCAGTTTTTACTTTTTTATTATTGGGGTGTGTGTGTGTGTGTGTGTGTGTGTGTGGTGTATAAGAGAGAGAGAGAGAGAGAGAGAGAGAGAGAGAGAGATGGTATACATATTGTGTATACATACCCATGGACAACCCACATTCTAAGCAGTACTTCACATTTTGTCCTTCTGTGCTTTGGGTGTGGTGTTGATACCTATTCTAAATGGGTAAGAGAGGGAATTCATGGTAGTTCTGGTTTGATTTTCCCTACTAAGTATAAAATTCAAGAATTTTTCATAGTAATTTTTGGTCTGTTATGAATCATCTTTGGAGAGGTGCCTATTCATATACTTTTCCTACATTTTAAACAAATCTTCTTTCTTTTTGAGTGTTAGGAGCAGCTAAATAAAATAGCTATCACTGCTTTATTTTTGGTGATAGAAATATATTTACAGGAAAATAGACAATTTCTTTCTGGTTGTGTTCTCAATAATAATGAATTATTGTTAAACAAAGATTTTGATGTTGTTTAAAAGATTCTGTAAATCCCCTGCTGGTATTCTATAAAGTTAAATAAGCTTACTCTCTAAAATATACTGTATATTTAGGAAAATCTTGATCAAATATGCACACTGCTAGAACAAAGAAATAGTTGGACAAAGTCAATTACAAAATCAAGACTGTACAAAATCAGTTATGGTCTCCACACTGAAATTGAACCATCCCAATAGAAAATTAAGCAAACTGCCTTATGTGTCAGAGCATAACAAAGAATATTCTTTGGGTTAGCTAAGAAAATGGAAGTTTGCATAGTAAAAACTATAAAGTTTTCTGAATCCACATTAGATCTTCACACTGGACATCCAGTGCTTGCCTGGGGTTTAAAGACCAAATGAAAAAATATTTTTTAAAATATTTAAAAGAAACATATTTGACTTACTTTGATTTTTAACCTGGTACTTATCTTTAATATGGAAAATTCACGAAGGCTTAGAGAGTTAACTTCACTTGTCGTTAGAGAGTTCATTGAATTCAGTTAGTTTGACTTGGTCAGCAAATTCTGGAACATCTAGCTAACTTTTGCTATTCTTTATTATTGTACTCTATTATTCTTTAATGGTCAGACTTCAGCATATTGACATTCCCAGGGTGGATACTGTGATTTAAAAAAGATAGCGGTTGACTTTCCTAATACGTGGATACTTAGAAATCAAGTCGAAAATGCACACAGTTTATTTAATAAGTCCTTCAAGGACTGGTTTGTAGAAGCAACTTACCTGTGAAATAAAACCTCTCTGTGTGATATTTTTTCTAATTGTCATTTAGTGTAGTTGCAAGAACTTTGTGCTTTTTGTTGAGTTTTCAAATAGATTTAGAGGTGAGGAAATGGATTTAATTTTAGAGCTACAATCAGTCAGAATTATTAGAAACAAAATCACATTGCTTTTTTCTACAAATTTATCTGTAATATTATATATTTAAAATACTGTGTATCTCGTTATAAAGCATTTTGAGTACATATGAAATGCTTCATTAAATCTGAAACCATCAGAAAACAGGGGGAGAGGATAATGTGCCCTATTAAGCTGTTTACAGTATAAACACAGTTTGAGTTCAAATAGAAATTCAAAATTATAGGCAAGAATTGAAGTCATTAGAAGCTATGCTCACACCAGATCAATTCACCAGCATTTCTATAGCCTTTTCTGATATTAAAATACACTGAAGAAGTCAGCAAATTATATATGAATTGACTGTGCCCCATACTTGGGAGCCTGTCAAAACCTGTGGGTTGGGGGACATGAGGAAGAGAAGCAGAGACGAGGAACACACATGCTTGGTGAGCAGCAGGAGAGCTTCGAGAGGATGAAGACCTCATCTTACCTTCATCTTTACTGCAGTCTCAAGGGAAAGAAATGGGAGGAGGGCAAAAGACCAAGGAGTCTCCTCTCTCTCCTCTCGGTCTCCTGCCTTCCCGGCCCCCCTTTCCTCACTTTCCCTCTGGAACAGACTAAGTTCTGCATTCTTTATCAGGTTAGGAAAGATGAAAGCAAGAGAAGACTTGCCTTGTCGTCACATTTCTAGTGCCTTTGCGAATCATCTGTTTTGAAAATATTCGTTATTAAATTTCAGACTGCATCCGTGTGATGGTCTAAAAATGATAGTCTTCCAGCGTCAGGAAGGTGTGAGCCTTTCTCACTTTTGTGTCTGCTAATTGGAAGTGCTGGTGATCGCTTGTTCTTTATGCCTTATCACCTATTCCACTTGATCCAGTCAACAAATCCTAACCTCATTTGACCTCAGTAATATGCCCTCCATTGCTTGCTAGGTTGTTAGGTTGTTAGAACTTCTTTTTGACCAGCAAAGAATAGCCTTTGCCTTGTGACAGATTCTCAACAGTAATTCAAAATAAGCGGTCCCTGTTTTCTGTTTCTGTTTAGTATTTTGCACAGACGTGGCCATTTTCCTGTGTTTTTATACACATTATCTGTCTATCTATCTATCTATCTATCTATCTATCTATCTATCTATCTATCTATCTATCTATCTATCTCTATCATCCATATACCTTCTACCCTCTGTCTTGTTATGTCTTTGTGAGTGTAGGTACATGTGTGTGTTGGTGTCACCTGGAGGACAAAGATGGCATGTGGTGTCATCCGTCACTCTACGCACATTCTCTGAGGAAGTATTTCTAGCAGAACCCAGAGTCTGTATATATATAAATATATAAATATATATATATATTTGGTTGGGCTTGAAACCAGCAAGCTACAATACTCCTCTTGTCTCCATCCCTTTGAGATAGAAGGCTAGAGCAGAGGGCATGCAAGAACCCCCCAGTTGCTGGGTAGACTCTGGGATCTGAACTGTAGTTTTCATGATTACAGAGCATTTTTAACTGCTGGTCCATCTCTCCAGCTTAAATTTCATACTTTTATCTCAGATTTAAAAATATTACAACTCTCTGTAAAAAATAGCATGCATGATACTCACAATTTAATGAAAAATAATAACTCCTTTGTAAGCTTAAATTTCTAGGCAATGCCCATGGCATAGATGAAAGGTATTAATTAATAGCTATGCAACTTGACTCATAATGTTCAGGTATCATAACAGCCCTGTTGTTGAATCTGAGAAATTATAAGAATCTAGGAAATTTGCTAAACGTCACAGAGTTAGTATGATTTGGAGCCAAGATTTTTTACGTAGACCTTTGTCTTTAAAACCTGTATTATCTATTACTACACAATGATGTTTTCAAAACTTAGTGGCTTTAAACAGCAAACATCTATAATTCCATAGGTGCTTTCAGTCAAGTTCCAGACCAAGCAGAGGCTCATCCTTCACTACTCAGTCTGCTAAGACTGTGATGGAAGAGTTGTCAGCAACGTAGTATTAAGGAAGCAGCCAAGCTTACTTGGATCGCTGGAAACTACTTATTCTTTGTTGTTGTTACAGCTGTATGTTCTTCAGTGACTGGATTGCAATCAGTTGCAGGCCACGTATAGTTCCTAATAGCTCCACACATCCCCTGGCCCTATGTGTGTCCCAATGTGCCTAAGCTGCTCTATCAAAGTCATCAGGGAAAGAGAAACTCACAAAGGTAGTCACTCAAAGCTCATGTAGCATATGCTCTATAAACACCTCCATGGGAACATATCTTCCCATCACTTCCTCACCTCTTTTCCTGTGTGTGACAGGCAAGTGACAGGCTCTAGCCACACAAGGGCACCGCACATACAGAAAGCAAGAGGTAGGCCTCACAGTGACCACTGAAGAGATTGCCCAGTTTAAGGATGCTTCCGCATGAATGTAGCACTGACTTCATGCTGCACACTCCTTGCTGTAACCTAGCAAGAGGAGGCAGCACTGCTGCTCCATGGACTCAGCTCCATGGGATTCATTCTCATTCCTCACTGCCATGCTGATTTCAACTACTGAACCATCCTCAATGCTCACTGGCTTCCAGGGGTGATTCTCTATTTCTAAACTTTTGTACATGGAATTTTACAAAATGCTTGCCCCATTATCTATTAAGTAACATAAAGTAAAAATGACTATAAAATGTATTATTCCCTAAAAATATGTACATTTTAGTGAAGTATTCCATTTTGTCATGATTTTTGCTCTTTCATGATATATAAATGATTTAAATTTCAGCAAAAGCACAATTTTGCAAAACATTATGCTTTTATATATGAGTTTTCGTTTAGCTACTTTTTAATGGGGAGGCATCATTATTCATCTTTAGAAAGAATGGCAGGCTGCTAACAGCCTCCTAATGTTTAAATCACAATTCAACTGAAGTTTATATTAAAACTTTTTAATGAAGTTGCTAGAAACAGGTATACTTCCTCCCACAAGACTTTGTGTTATGTAGATATGCTAAGTACAAGTGCCTAACTGACCTATAGAACTTGTCTCTAAACCAAGAAGAAAAAAAGTCAGATCAAAGATGATTTCTGCGAGCATCCCAGAAAGATGTAGGACAAAAGGTTCGTGCATAAGAGGAGTTTTGTTTTAGTCTGATGATCTTGAAATACACACCCTGTTTCTTTGTTTTTTGTAGAATAATGCGAGAAAAGGCAAAAGACTCTGTGAGTTTACAGTGTACCATTTTTCCAAGGGGTAAAACTGGGGAAACACTACTGGGGAAGCTGAAGAAATTCGTAGTGGGTAATTAATTGATCATGACACCATCTGGGAAGCTCTATGCAATGTATATATTAGAGTTTGGAATGAGTTTAGTCACTCCATTATTTCCTCTCTGTACAATATACTTTTTAAGCTTCGTAAAATTAGGTTAATTAGAAACACAAAGATCCTCCCCTCCATGCTGAGGCTTCCTTGGTATTTTCAGAGTGGTCCATTTGCATTACAACCATTTACTTAAGGAAATACAATTACTTGCAAATAAACAGGGGCTACCTGGTTGTGAGCCACACTTCTAAACACACTGTCTCTGTATTACATACATACATGCATATTATGTCTCCCTGTCCCAAACATCTCTTGTCACCAAAGGAAGCCTCCACTTCTAAAATGAGTTCCATCTAACAGAGATGCTGGTCAAAGGGGTCCCATGGTAATCCCTAAACAATCCAGGCTATTGCCAAAGCTTTTGGTTTCTCTCCACAAACAAATAATAAGGCCCTGTTGCTGAAGACAAAACCTCCACGGCTCATTGAGCATGGAGGAGTTGAGCTGGTACCTACCTAGAGCCTTCATCCCTACTGATTAATGGTCATTGTACTTTGCGTGCTCCCATAGGAGAAATCTACGATGGTGACCCACCCGCAAGATAGGCTGGTACAATGGTGGCGCAAAGCTTGTCAGAGTAACCAACCAATATTTTATTGGATTTAAGGACCACACCATGCAATGGAGTCCATCCCTAGCACTGCTTGGGTAGCCCAGCACCTGAGACTGAATAGGCCAGGGACCTAGAGGAAAACCGAACACTATTGGCCTGTTAAAGGAATGTAGTGATTAAGTGACTCCTAATGATATTCTGCTATATTCACCAGTGTCTTGCTCAGTCATCATTAGAAAAGCTTCCTCCTACATGATGGGAATAAATACAGAGACCCTCAGCAGGACAATGTGCAGGAAGTGAAAGACCTTGGAAGATTCCATCCAAAATGGGTTGTGTCCATCAAATCCCTCCCCCTAGGGAACCCCGTAGAAGAGGAGGTAGAAACCACGGGACAGCTAGAGAGAGCAGGGCTCATAGAGACTGTAGCAGCATGCACTGGACCCGCAAGGTTCTGAGTCAAGATGGGGTTGCAACGATGAGAGTGGAAGTGAACACAGGCTCCCAAACTGCCCCAGAAGCTATCTCCAAAGGATGACCACTTGCAAATGAAAAATTAGTTTGCTTTGGTAGAGTCTCATTGGGTTTACAGAACACTCTTAAAGGCAGGTCCCATGTTAAGTAGCAGGTGGCCAACACGAAGTCAATAGCACTTTTGAAAAGTATTTGTCTCACAATGCCTTGAAAGGACTTTGTTGTTGCTGTTTGCTGCTGACCTTTCAGGTCTTTGGACTGTGTATTATGGTGTCCAGTCTGTTTTTATGGAGTTCCCACGTGGGTGGACATGCATATCTCGGCATCTGCTTGTGTTTCTTGAGCCCTTTGCCTTTTGCTTGCTTGCATAGTCCTATTCGAGTTTGTTTCTTTGTTTTTGTTGTATTTTAGTCTATTATTGTTCTTACATGCCTGTTTGTTTCCTAGGGAGAGAGAGAATAGATTGAGTTTGGATGAGAGAGGTGATGTGAGGAGGTTCTGGGAAGTTAGACGAGAGAAAACTATAATTCAGAATATATTGTATAAAATCTGTTTTCAATAATAGAAAAAATGCTATGTATGAAAAATAAGTTAACAAAAAATAAATAAATAAATAAAATAAAAAAGATAGGTTAACAAAAAGAAAACATTGTCCAACCCTGGGTTGTCAATGGTAAAGACAAAACGAAAGGAATGCCATTCTGTCCTCCAGACTTTGTCTCATACATTTCATTATGTTAGCAAACATTCTAGCCTTTTACGGGCGGTTAAAAAAAAAAGAAGAAACGGATATCTGTTTTTAAGAAAAAACCAAACTAAATACATCTGTTAAAAGACAAAAGGCCAGCACCTGCTTTTCAAAGCAGAAGCACACACTACGGGGTTGGCGGCCGAAAGAGACAGCTGGCCATCCTTCTCAGTGCGTGAGAGTATGGCTCCGGTTTATTTCAGCTCTTGTTGGTGTGCAAATGCATAAACAGCAGAAATGTGCTTCAATGATAAACATACAGTTTAGGGTAGAAATTCCTGTCTGATTATCGTGACAATTCTGCAGAAGAAACAAAAAGAACATAACATGTAGAGTTGGGGAAGGTGTGAAGACTACAGGCATTAACAAAAGCGGTTCACTTACAAAGAAAGGCAGTTCCTTTCAGAGTTTCCTAGGCAGATAAAACCTTTAAATAGGTGACTGATGAATCTGACAGTTTATTCCTCAAGCGCAGGTTCATATTTGTGAGTGACGTAAGATGTGTGTTCTGTCCTAAGGCAAGGACAGGCAATATCTGAATATTTCCATTGTCTTCTAGTGTTTAGAAGAGCTCATCTTTATTTTCATAGTCACATTTTTTTCTATATGCTGCTCATGCCATGTGATAGCTCAGACAGTGACCACTCTGAGCCATCATCCACTCTTGATTGGCAGGGAGATCATTATCGTGTGGGGGATAAACAAATTTCAGTTGCAACACTGCTGTTCGCTTTCAATCTGTAAAGTACATGAGGTCTTTTTCAGAGAAGAAATGGTAGAAGCACACTCTCGTTTCCATAGTTATTCAAGAACTGCCTTTTAAAAAAGAATGAGACGGCAAAACCAAGCAGTAAAATATAAAATCATGACAGCCTGTCACTACGGTTGAGCGCTCCAGACCTATCTTAGAGATGAGCAGCTACCGCTGCGTGTCGACGAGGTAGCATTAAGATTTGTGCTTCATGAATCTGTTCTGACATGTACGAACAACATGCACCTCTCACTGTGGGAAATCTTGCTGCTCGTTTAGCGTCTCCTCCCTCCCTCCTCTCTCATTTTCAAGATCTCCCTTTTCATATCAGAAGTCTCACGGAGTGGAATTTGTATCCTGCTCTGCTGTTACGGTTCTTTCCTTTCTTCAGGATAAAAAATTCAATGATAAACCCTGAGAGAAGTGATGGATGGGGACAGGGGAGATTCAGTGCTGCTAAAGAGAAACAAGGTGGTACTTCGCAAGTGTCTGGACTCCTCCCCACCCCCTGCCTGCATCTTCCCCAAACACTACTGACAAATAACATAATGAAGATAGATATTTGCAGCTTTGTGATGCTCAGTGCGATACTGAATGTGCTCTGCCTTGGCAGAAACGTGTGAGGTGGTAGGGCTTAAGAGCATGATCCCTGCTAAAGAAGGCTTTTGAATAAAGCATGGTTGTAAATAGCTGTGTTTGGTTTGCAGGTACAATCCTGGTGGACAACATGCTGATTAAGGGGACTGCTGGAGGACCAGACCCCACCATAGAGCTCTCTTTAAAGGACAACGTGGACTACTGGGTGTTGTTGGACCCTGTTAAACAGATGCTTTTCCTGAACAGTACCGGAAGAGTTCTGGACAGAGACGTCAGTGGCTTTATTTCTTTTCTCTGTCTCTGTGCTATTACTTTAGTATCGTTTAAATGTCTACATGCACTATCTATATAATAGCAAATGTTATTCATATAATTAGATTTTATTTACTAGACATAGGAGCAACAGAAAATATAACTCCTTGGGATAAGAATAAGAAGGGAAGGAGGCATCTGTGTCTGAGGGAACCAGATTAATACTCAAGAATTTTTTTCCTAGTTCTCCACAAAATAACAGGATACAAAGAGTTAAGACTTCGACCCAGTAGGGCTGTCACACAGATCCCACATCTTTTTCCCAACAATGTGAAAGTAAGGGTGCTATTTGGCTTTTGACTTGGGGTAGGGGTGGAAGTGAGTGTGTGCCATCTCATTTAGCTAGCACAGTTAGAACTGGAAGGAGGAGGATGGACCTATGTTCATATGACTGCTAAAAAACAAAGGCAAGGGCTGGAGAGATGGCTCAGTGGTTAAGAGCATTGCCTGCTCTTCCAA
>LOEQ01001470.1:112656-137702 GCA_001685075.1 Bramus lutescens | reverse complement strand
GTCTGGTGTCCTCTTCTGGCCTGCAGGCAAACACACAGACAGAATATTGTATACGTAATAAATAAATAAAAATTTTTAAAAAAGGCAAATCAGAGTCCTGGCAACATTCTTATTCAGCCATTATCAGACAGGGAGGCAGAAGCATTTCATAAAGAATGGCTAAACGACTAAAGTTGTTCAATCCATCATTTCTGAAAGAATAGACAAAGTACTGAAAAGATCAGTGCCCCATCTCAACCACAAGGATCCTCATCTTTCTTGGGGACAAAGAAGAGAGGGGAGTACACAGGATCCTGGGGAAACTGAAGCAGTGTAGCAAAGAGTTCCCAACTCAGAGTGGGGAGCTGGGGAGCTAAAGCAGAGCTGTTGGTCGTTGCTCTGTAGCTTCATGAGCCCATATCCCAGCAGGATACTGAGTACATGACCCCTTCATCCGACATGGATCCCACATGCAGTCTATAATAGCTCTCTCTACTTGCCATTAACTAGGTTCACGATTTCCTGTAGGATCTTTGGCTCTTGGATTCTTGGGAATTACCCCCTTGCCTGCGGCACTGCTTTTAGGGCTGCACTTATCACAGCGGAAGTCTTTCTGTCTACAGTCTGACTACACACCCACCTGTGCTAAGTCATTCACAAAGCCCTACTGACAGGCAGTTAGTGGAATCAATCAGGGCTTCCATTCCATTACTAGATATCAACTGATGTGTATCGCTGTGGAATTTTCAAACTTCCTTAGCATTATTTATCTCTCCCCCCTCGATCTTCCCCAGTTAAACTCCATCCGCATATTCTTCCTTTCCCTGTTCATAGCCTCTGATTTCTACTACATTCCTGTCCCCTCTGCCCACAGCTCCTTCTCCCCCTACCTCCTTCTACTTTCCTGCCTTCTGAGATTTCATGTTATAGATGCACATTTAAAGATACAGAGCTAAGATCCACACTTAAGAGAGACCATGCGGTCTTTGTCTTTCTGGGTCTGGGCTATTTTACTGTATAAGATTTTCCAGTTCCATCTATTTTCCTGCAAACTTCATGCTTTCCTTTTCGTTACAATTTAATAGACTTCAATCTTGTAATATATACCAGTTTCTTTATCCATTTCTGTCAACGGCATCTGCAGCTTTCATTTTCTAACCATTATGAATACAGCAAGTACCTCTGTACTAGGATTCAACATCCTATATGCTGATATGACTTGGCCAAGCTGGGGAGTTGATGGCTTGTGTCATAGATCTTTCTTTATTGAGACCACACACAACACACACACAGAGACAAACACACACACACACACACACACACACACTGCCTTCTGTAGTAGCTGTATCAGTTTGTACTCCCATCAACAGTGAATGAGAACTCTCCTTTCCCTGTACACTCACAGGCATTTATTGTCAGTTATCTTGTTGATCTGAGCCATTTTGACTGGCTTAAGATGACATTGCAATTAATGTACATTTTCCTAATTGCTAAAGATGCTGAAACTCCTTCAGATATTCTTCAACAATTTCTATTTCTTCTTGTTAAAATTATCCATTGATATTCATAGTGCATTTTTAAAATTGGGCTATTTGTTCTCTTGAGATTTTTCTTTAAAATTAATTTTCCATCACATGAACAGGTACATTCTCTAGGTTTCTTCACTTGTTTGATTGTTTGTTTTATTTCTCTCTTTATAAATGGCATTGTCAATTTGTAACTTTATTTCTTGAAAGGAACCCAAAACAATGGAGCCCTATTTGGAAAGTCCTTTTTCTATTCCTATATCTTCCAGGGTAGTGCATGTATTTTTTTCTGGAAGCATTAGCATGTCAAGTCTCACAGTGGGGGTCTTTGATCCGTTTGAAAGTGATGTTTGTGTTGGTGAATGACATGGGTTTAATATCATTCTTCTACAACTGGACTTCCAGTTTTCCCCAGCACAAACTGGCTGAAGATGCTGTCTTTCCTACAGTGTTTATGTTTGAGATTTCTGTCCAACATGAGATGGCTTTAGTTAAGGAAACTCATGCTTTGGTCTTCCTTTTTTATTACATTTTTTCACTTTTTTTGTTTTTGTGAGGGGACCATGTTGTGTTCACCACTATAATTTTGCAAGATAGCTTGTCATCTGGTGTGGTAATTGTTCCAGAATCATTCTTTCTGCCCAGGATTGCATAGTTCTCTGGGGTATTTTGTTTTTCCAGATGAATTCTAAAATATTTCCCTATTTCCTAGAAGAAGGTTATATGTATTGATTTTGATTGCATTGAGTCTTTACATTTGTTTTGGTAGGAAGATCATATTTTCACAACATTCTACATACCCGTGAGCTCTGGCAGTCTACACTTCTTGTTTCTTCCTCAATCTCTGTATTCAGAAACTTATGTTTTATCATAGAGGCTTTTTACCTCATTAGTTATGTTTACTCATAGATATATTTTAAGCCATTATTAGGTGAAAGAGTTCCAATGAACCCTTTTTCCCAGAATGTTTGTTATTGGCATATAAAAAGGCTACAGGTTTTTTGTAAGTTGATGTTGTATCATGATGATACGGCTTAGCTAAATTTTTTGATTGTCTCTAGAAGTTTTGTGGTAGAATGTTTGGGATTTCATATCTAATATCGTCAGCAGCAAATAGGATGAGGTAACTGAGACTCAGCAAGGACTCACACATGCACCAATGTGGCTTCTGTCTGGGCCTGGAGGGTGAGTGGGTGGTGAGGGGTAGGATCTTTCTTCAGACAAAGCAAGAAAGCATGTGACTATAGTCCCCACATGGGTCTGAAGCGGCAGAATAGGGTGAAGATCTTGGGTCAGACTAACCAGTGGCTATTCTTAACCATATTCCTTGCTAACAGCTTCTACTAAAAAGCTGTAACAACTCATTTGAACAGTTTGAGTGCCTGTTTATCACATTGAGATGACATTTAATATGATAATTTACAGTATATGTAAATATAGGTGCACATATATATTAAATTTTAATTAATTTAGAATACATCCCTTTCTAAACTGTAAATACTGATAAAGCACACACTATTATAAAGGAGGTAGTTATTTTGAATGAAAACCAAATTCTGCTTTCCTGTTAAACATGGAGTAGTTTCAGAAATATAATTCTTGAGGTTGTTGCCAAATAATTTGGTCCATTCCTTTTATGAATATAATGAGCCATAATAAACAATATGAATGTTTTTTACAACCAAACAGACCTGATAATCATGTTTGAGTCTAGAAACAACTGCCAAGCTTCATGCTACGGACATTGCCTTTGCATTCATTCAAACCATTAAAGAAAAACAAGCTGCTACAGATATGTTTTGGAAGACACAAATCTGTATTTTAGGCATACTACAATAACTTTCCTAAGATTTAAAAAAATCAATATTTTGATCATCAAAGCAGAAAAAAATGTCATCAAGTAAACACAAGTGGATATAGGTGAGTAGTAACAATAATGCATATTAAGATCATGATAAATGCTTTTGGAAAACTGTTGTATTTCCAGAAGAAGCTCATCTGGTCCTGGTCCTAGTGGTTTTGTGTATCTGCTTCTGTAGTGCTTGGTCTGGGCCCCTGTGAAGCTGTCTGTCTTTCTCTATGCATCCTTTACCCTCTTCCCCACAGATCAGCTTCTTCTCTGCCTTTGTATTTTTTATTGTCACAGGTTATTCTAGCTTTTGATGTCCATGCCTCCCAGTTCCACAATAACAGTTTTCCTTGCCTTCCTGTATATTTAAATATACACCTTTGTGAATTTTAGTGTGATATTTCAATACATGTATACAATTTCTAACATCAAATCCAAGAAGCACACAAACACACACACACACACACACACACACACCAACTCATAGGAAGAACAATGTTTAACTTGTGGTCTTGTACACCAGCCTCTGTTGCCAGCCCCCACCTACCCCACCTACCACCACTACCCTTCTCTTCAATTGGTAATCACTATCATAAATTCCAACCTACTATACCTTGGACCTTCATATCTGAGAGAACACCGGTACTCCTCTTCACCTATCTAACTTGATCTCCGTCACCATAAAGTCTTTTAAGGCCTTCAGTTTTGCTGTGTGATAGAGTTTCATTTCCTTCCATGTCTAAGGAAAGTTTCTGTTGTGCATATGTACCACATTTTCTCTATCCCCTGCTCCGTAATAGACACCTAGAGTAAATCTACTGTCTGAATACTGAGTGTAATTCTACAGCAGGCATAGACACATGGGCTTTTCTTTGATATGTTGAGGCCATCTGTCCTCTGATAAATATCTAGAAGGAGGATAGCTGTGCCTTGTGCTAGATCCATGCTCCCGGAAACACCACACTTTTCCCACACCCCAGCAAAAGGGTGTGAGCAGCACCTCTTCAATTCTCAGTACCACTTGCTACCTTTCCTATTCTTTATCAGAGGCATTCTAGCTGAGGGAAGCTTCAGTGAGGCTTTGATTTGCATTTCCATGATAACTAAACTGACGGAATTTAAAAGGCAAAACTTTTTTTTTGGTCATTTAAACTTTCTTCTGAGATGTGTCTCTTCATAATTTTTGCATATTTCTCGTTGAGTTTTTTGGACTTTTGTCACATTGAATCTTTTGACTTCTTCATATATCCTGGTATTAACATTTTGGGGTAACTACTTGGCAATTTCTCACATTCTATTACTAAATGCAACCTATTCTGCCCTGTTGGTTTTTCTCCTTTGCGATATCAAATCTTCTTATTTGATGTATTCTATACCCATTTGTAAGACTTTGCTTTTGTTTCCTCTGCTTTGGGGAATATTATCATGAAAAGAAGGCACCATGCCAATGCCTTCGAGGTCAATGTCAAACCTCTTTCATTTTAGCAGTTAGCTTGAGAAACTGTACCTTCAGACCTTTGATTCATTTGGAGTATTTTTATAAATTTGAGGGAAAGAGTCCAAGTTTCTCTCTTTTGTAATGAATACCCAGTTCATAAGTTGAATGTATTTATTGATTTTTTAAATTGTTGATATGAAGACCAACTAAACAGTCATTTGTCTGACTGAACTACAACACGGAAGAGAGATAAGGCCATGCCAAATGTGCTTATACTTGCTTTTTAAGCCGCTAATAATGGAAATGTTTTCTAGAAATAGAAGTCTATGTCAAGTTGTGTGCCCTCTGCTCACTGAGGCATTGCTTGATTCCATCTTTGTAGAACCATGGTTATGCAGAGCACAAAGCAAATTTAAATGTAAATAAAAGTAATTCAAAATTCAAAGTTTTGAAATAGGCTAATTATTTTAATAAACATTTTATAGAAGAATATAAAAATTTACCAAGCTCCAAATATTTGAATTTGATTAGAAAACATTTGTTAAGAGGTTGATTGACTATGAACTCTGTCAATTTTCAAACATTGATTTGGGCATCTATTTTCTCTATTTTCTTTGTGTTCAGTTTAGTTTTTTCTTCTTAAACAGGAAAAACTATAAAATCACAAGTCAGAAATAAAAATAAAGTATATATAATAAGAGACTCAAGAATCTTTGAAAGACCGAATTATTATATCGTAAGACCAGTCAGTATTCCCTAATCACTATAAAGAATGAAATGATCACTGTTGCTACATAATCAAGAGATTCCTAAGAGACATCTGGATCCAATCATACAATATGTATCTTGAAACTCATTGCAAAGGTTGGGAGCCCTTGGTCAGAGACAGTGATGACCAAAGAGACACCCAGCACGTTCTGTGTTCTAAACTTCAGTGATGACCTGAGAACCCAGCGCCTCCTGTTTTCTAAACTTTGAAGTTGCACCAGGGTTTTCTCCATTCCACCCAGGGCACTGTTCATGGGCCAGATGTGATGAGTGGCTACATTGACGAGTAGGTTTGCAGCTGCATCCATCAGCATCACTCGCTTGTCAGTATTCCTGCCTCTCATTTGGAACCCAGGACAATCTCACTGTTCTCTCAACCACCACCTTAAATAGATGCCAAAGTTGATTGAAAATCTTTTAAATTCTTTGAGAAATTCATCTTTGTAAACACTTTATTTTGAACATATAACTCTCCATTTTTCAACTTTTATTTACTTATTTTTGTTTTTATATCTCAACCAAAGTTTTCTCTATACCTTCTCCTCCTAGTCCTTCCCCTAAGTTCCTCTCCCCGAATCCACTCCTCGTTTGATCATCTTCAGAAATCTGGCAGACTTTCCACAGATATCAGCGAGGCATTTCTACTCCCTCCTCTCAACTCTCTCTAAGTTCTTCTGTCTCCATCCCAAATTCATCTCTTCTTTTTTATTTTACTACCATGTTTGTGATACAAGGGATGAGTTCTCAGCAAGTAAAAAGCCGCAGATCCATAATGCTATGTAAATAGAAATATGAGACTGGTATGTAATTCTATATTCTATACTCCATAATCTTCACCTGTCTGTTTTATCTTCATTATGATTATTTATACCTATTTGATATAAATGTTACAAGACTATTCTTGAGTATCCAAGAATTAAGTCATATTAATTTTAATCAATCTATCTAGAATTTGGCATATAACAAATACTATTAAAAACTGTGAAATATCTGTAATTTTGTGGTTTTCAAATTGGCATTTTATTTCTGAAGTAACTCCTACAAATATATCATTATTTATTAAATTCAATTTTTGAAGTAGACAACATTAGGCAGTCATTACCTCTATTTCTTCATTTGCAAAAAATTCAGGGCTGAACTATATAGCCCAGTGGTAGACTGCTTGCCTACCATGTGTGTGGCCTTCAGTCCAAGCCTTGGGCCTCAGAAATGTGAAATATATATTTCTAGAACACATTTTCATTGTTTCCCTTTTTATGTAAAACAGCAATAATTCTTCATTTTGCTGAGGTAGTAAGTAAATCCACAGGCAGAGGTAAGGGAACATGACAAAACCTTTCGTTCCTGTAAGAATTTGACAGATTCCTTTGTACTCTATGAAAAATAAGATTAAGTCTTATGGGTTTGCAAAAAAAATTTCATTTAAGCAATGAAACTTCAATTCATTAATCTTCAAGTAATAGGTTCTTAAAATAGTATCTTCTTTTTAGACCACAGAGGAGGGTTACAATTCACAGTGCTGGCATCAGTGACTTCTTTTATACATGCTATATTATTAAATGGCTAATTTCCCATCTTCTTTCATTACAAAATCCTACGTACTTTGCAATGGTTCTTTACGTCATCCTCCAAATACTACTTTCCATAGATATACTTCATAAATTGGGTGATTCATATCATTCCTGCTACACAGGTGTGTGAAAACACAGACATGCAGATACGGTTTTGAAATACTCCATAATGGTTTCATTTGGAAATTCAGGTGTATATGAATGTGATTATTGTAATTATACATCCAACACAGTTTATATGCAGCATGTTTGTTTCACGAATAGAACAAGTAAAGAGAATTCAGTATGGAAGAAAGATTATCAAAGAATTCCTATGGCTGACTTTTGCCAGTAGCTGTGAAAGCTCCACCAAAATTCCCCTAACACTTCTGTAAGCATTATAGGGTCCCTAACTCTCCAACACTGCCATAAGCAGTACAGTCTCCCTAAACTCTGATTAATCAACTCAGTGCGACTATATTTGATGTATTTATGACTTTTCTGTACAAGAGAATAGAATTTATTTCAATACAAAATTACACTGTGCCTTAAATATTAGCCATAGGGAACTCTTCACTTCAGCATAATCCACAGTGCTTGGAATTTATCGCCTACTGAGCTCATCCATGCCAGTAAGCATTTCATGGGGAGTTGAAGTTGAGAAAGACAGAAATTCCAGATGACTTGTTTATATCTAATTTACGGGTTATCAACGGGACTGAGGGGAGGGGGTGCTCCTCATATACTTCATTTAAGTCCCTTTGAAAATCTATGACCTTTCTGTCCCAGAACTACTGCCCCATGTAAAAGTGCAAGTGAAAATATGTGGTTTCATGTCTCTTGAAATATTTAGAAGAATAATGTCAGATGAATAGAACTCACCTGATTGTCTTCCAAGAGTTTTCCAAGGATAACAGTGGGCATACTTACTGTATTTTTTATTTTTACAATTAAAACAAACAGAGTCTTCTTTACTAGCCTATTAAAGCAACTGCTTAAGTCTGGTAAAGACACAGGGGTTCTTTAAGTTCTTTCTGGGACTCTTCCTCTACAACTCAGTGCTTTAAAACTGGCCTTTAGCTGAAGTTTGAAGGTGTTCAGCATGAGTTTGCTGGTAGGCTTCTCTGTTGTAGTTGATGATTTTTTTATTATTATTAAAAATTTCCACCTCCTGCCCTCCTCCCAATTCCGTCCCCTCCCCCCATTCCCCTCTTCCTCCCTTTCCAGTCCAAAGAGCAGTCAGGGTTCCCTGCNTCCATCAGTCCCAGTCCAGCTGGCCTTGGTGAGCTCCCGTTAGATCAGTCCCATCATCTCAGTGGGTGGGCGCACCCCTCACGGTCCTGACTTCCTTGCTCATGATCTCCTTCCTGATGATGTTTTATTAATAGGCCCTCTTATAAAACTCTTTAGAGTGGCAAACGTTTTGCCTTTTCTTACTTCTGAAAGTTACCAATTTTTTTTCAAAATGCACTTGCTCTATTCCCTGCTCACCTATAAAATAGAATCTACTATCTCAAGTTCTTATGATTCTGCTATTAACAATTATTATAGGGTTTACATTAGTGTTTCAACCTCTGTTTTTGGCATAAGAGTAGCTCTTAGCTATCATTCTTTCATTGGTAGGTGCTCATATTAATGTCTGCAGTCACTTATAGTATGTAGGTGATTTTTGCTTATACAAATTTGGGGACTTGCATGTGTTATTGCAAAACTGCAGCATTAATTATGGTGAATGATTAAGACGATTTTATTAACAGTCATGGTGTTTATTATTGGCTCCTGTGATTTTTTGTGTCACTCGGACTTTCTATAAATATGACTTCACTGTCCACGTTGATGTCAGTATGACATCACAATACATAATGGTGTCACAGCTAATTTTAAGGAGGCTGTCATTTACCAATTCTGTTCTCCTTGTCTTTGTTGTTCATGAAAGACCCTTCTAATTAAATAATATTTTGCTGTAGTTTAAACATATTTACTACAGCATTCTTCTCGCCTCCATGTGCGGCATGTAGTTATTTATATGGTGCTTTCCTCACTCCCAGGCATCATTAACTTGTCAATCAATTAGTTTAAGTAGCTTGTCATATAATCCGAAATTATTACTTTATATTGTATAGATTCCATTTACTTTATTTTTGTGAATGGATTCAGCATATTACTTTTGATCAGCACAGATGTGCTCATATTATAAAGTTAATGTAGTTTTCTGATTTGTGTACAATGGTCATCTACTTAGGAAATTGTCAGACATGGGGCACATGATCAAGAGTGGGGAGGAGGATCACCAACGAAACAGCCCTACAGACGGACAGAAAAAGATGTTACAGGGATCTATGGCACACCGCAAATGGATGAATAATAAATAGTTCACTATGGACTTCTAAAACATGACAAAAGATAACATTGATTGTACCATAAATATAGAATAAAAGCTTAAGGTGTTAGGAATTCATTGTTTAGTGACTGGAAGAGAGTTTATATCTGATAACTGTTCATAATAAGTTCCCAGTCATGGGTGAACATTTATGGCAACTGTAGTAACATCCCTTGAACATTGTTGGAATCCCACAGTCATAGTTCAGCAGGTAAGCACTGGAGATGTAGTAAATTTTCCGTTGGTCATTCAGACAGTATCTCTGGAAACAGGGAGAGAAAGGAGGTGGTTTAGCTCTGACAGCCTTTATTCATCTGTCCCAGGCACAGGTCAGCTGTTAGGAGGGGTGTAACTAGGATACTAGAATAGTACCTCATGATTGGAGGGGGCTTACAGTCTCATCAAGGGTCACAGATTGAAACAATCACATAAAACATACAATACACAAAGTCGTGAATAAGAAGTACAGTAAACAAAAAAACTAATAGTAGAAGTTGGAAAGATGAGGCATGGTGGAGACAGGGTATTTGAGAGAGCTCCCTAAGGATTATTCTGACAAAATAGAGGGAAAAGTCAATGAGCCTGACACAGTAGAAAGTGGTACATATAGAAGAGATGAAGGATAGACAACATATATGTGTTTACATGTGCAGTTTCAATTCGGTGGGTTTGTGAGTTGTTCTTTCTCCTATTAATTTTTATCAATATTGTCCCCATAATGAATAAATGAACAAAATGTTACAATATCTCTCATACCTCAGAAGTTTATTGATATTTTGTTAGAAAAAATAAAGTTAATGTCATTACTTTTTCAGACTTTATAAAGACAATAAATTTTGCCCAGTAAATCTCAGTATTGATCTTTGGTTATATTCATCAGCAAAATTCTAGGATCATAATAGTACTTGAAACCTTATATGCTTGGATATGGAATTAAACAATGGAATAATCTCAATTATCTTCTCTTTTCAAACAAGGGCAACACTGTTCTTTTTCTCCAAGTCTGTCATAGTGCAAAGAGAAAAAGGAATTGAATTGGTAAAAAGTGGTCATGTGTTTTCAGTGCTCAAACTCTGACCAAACCTGTGTTTAAAAAGATGTAATTTCTTCCTGCAGCCACCAATGAACATACAGTCCATCGTGGTGCAAGTCCAGTGTGTCAACAAGAAGGTTGGCACAGTTATCTATCACGAAGTACGCATTGTGGTGCGGGACAGGAATGACAACTCACCCACATTCAAGCACGAAAGCTACTATGCCACAGTGAATGAGGTCTGTGCCCTTGTGTTGATATATGTGTTAGTTTATGTTATAAAACTGTGTGATTTCATTATAATAATGACCAACGAGTCCTAGAAGTAATAAGAGCGTACTATAAGAAGTAAAACTTATAAAAACGCAAAATGTCTTCAGATTTATGAAATGATCTCAATAGGCATCAGAAAAAATATTTTTGTGAAACTATGTAGAGTTATTGACTAATGTTTATTTTAGTTATTATTATTTTATTTTTGTTGTTTTAAGATAGTCTTACTCGATAGACTAGGCATCTTTCTCCCTCTGGCTTCAAACTCTAAACTCATGGCGATTCTTCTGCCTCACCTTCTCTAGTCTCAAATTACAAGAGTGAGCCCAGTAGAGGCCTCTTACATTTTAAAGTACATTTCTATGACACCCATAAACTTCAAGCAGAAACCACAATCATACTCTTTTTATTTTGTTTTATTTATTTATTTATTTATTTATTTATTTATTTATTTATTTATTTAGGTTTTTTGCAAGACAGGGTTTCTCTGTTGCTTTGGAGCCTGCCCTGGAACTAGCTCTAATAGAACGGGCTAGCCTTGAACTCACAGAGATCCACCTGCCTCTGCCTCCCTATTGCTAGGATTAAAGGCATGTGCCACCACTTTCCAGCCTTATTTTGTTTTATTTTTATTACATTTCTTATATGGAAGCCATGATGATGTTTTGAAAATATCTTAAAAAGTGATATTATTGATTTTATTAAAAATTAATTTTTATTGTATTATTTTTACCTTTAACCAAATATCCCTCTGATCTTTGAGTAATGGTTTCTCTATTAATTTGGTTTTAGACAATTAAGCCAGAAAACACTTTCAAAATAATTATTATATCACTTCCAACATACAATATAGACACGTACAAATTAAATTAAGTGACTATAAAAACTATACTCGATATATAAAACTATTCTTTCCTTCAAAATGTTTTCCTCTTTAAAACAAATACATATATCTTATAGGAAATCATTAGTATATTTTGGATATAAACACAAAATTCATACTTTTGCTCAGCAATCTCTAAAATCAATTAAGATATGTTTTGATTTTTAAAAAAATCCTATTTGTAAACATGGGTAAAATTAAATGATAGATGGTAAAATAATATCTCTTTAAAGTGCTTGAAGATTAAAAGTTCAGCATGTTGGTCAGGGCCTCCCCGTGTCTTTGAAACCCTTACATTAGGTCCTGCACTAGCCACAGATTCTCAATACTTCCCATGCCTCTGCCTCAAAGTTCATTTTAAATGTTCTCTGTTTCAATATCTGAAGTACAACATTTGAATTAGAGTTTGCTCTCTTTGATTGCTGACTTGGCTGATAGAAGCTGATAGGTGAATTGTCTTAGGCAAAGCTCAGCTTATGAAAATAATCTTTTTTTAGTTCACATTTGTTTTCTTCCTGCTTCGTCTAGTGTTCATGTTTTCTTACTGAAACTTAAAATGCTCTTATTTCAATGTTTAAAGGATTCTGTATTTCCTGATTACTTCCTGTCTCTTCCATGTTTCGGCTAATCGTGCCTTACCTTGTTCAAACTGATTCCACAGGCATCTCCACTGCCGGGCTTATGTTCCGTCCAATGAGTTCTTCCCCCTCTGTCATCTAAAGTTAGTTCAGGATCTGGTTTCCTGAAACCATATTCTCCTAGAGGATCCACATTTATCAATCATTGATTTTTTTCAGACCCTGAACTCACACAGCATCTGGATAACTGAGTCATGTAAAACAGGGACATGTGACATTTTTGCCCATGGTTTTGAACAACCCAGTTTCTTCTGTGAAGTTGTTCAGTGTTTTGTCTGTGACTGGCAGTTGACATAAGCCTGACCCACTGAATCTGTATTTGGTAGTGTCGACTGTGCACTTGATGATCACACCCACTCCCCCTGATTTTTCAAATGCTAACTGTGATTCATTATGTTTTTAAAATCAAGGCTTTGTTTATACTTTTCTAAAATATCAGATGAAAAAATCTGCCATTTTTTCTTTTATTTATCTGAGTAGTTCTGTGATGAAAGTCACTGTTCTAGTGAGGCAAAATTTGCATTTATAAATATAAGTGTATATGTGAATATGTACATATGTATGTGTTTATGCATATATTATATACATGTATATATGTAGGTGAATATGTGTATGGTATATGTGTATATTTGTATATATACAATATGCACATAAAATGCCATCTACCATGTTACCTCTAAAATTAAAAGAATTTGTTTTGCTCTGCCCAAGATTATAAACATATAAGATATTTCTTTGACTATTTTCCCATTTAGTACAACGTTGATACACTAAAAATCTGGATTTAAAAGTCATTCAGGATTTAAGAAATTATTGATGTGATCTTATTTGACACTGCAATAAAATGTAAGATGAATAAAATCACAATCGTAGATCTATAAAGGAAAGTTTCCAAGCTCAGACTCTGGATAGTTCCTTTTCCCTCCCAAGATCAGAAAACTGAGACCTAAGCAGTATCTACGGTGACAGAAAATGGCTCAGAAACATTAGAATTTATATCCAAATCCAAACCCTTCCTTTGGTCCTTGCTTCACTACTGACAAATAAGCCATCAGGTAAACTGGGGTAAGCATATTTTTGTATATCTGAATCAGAAATAAATATCAAGGCTTATACTTAGACACAATTTTGACCACCATCAGTACATTTACAAATATGTTGAATTCTAGGTGCTAATAATATTTGGAAACATGTTTTTCTAGTAGTTTGTCAAAAATTCACCAAAATTACTAATATTTTATTCAAATTCCAACTAATGATTCTGACAAGTGGTACAAGCCCTTACTTGAAAGTAAAACGTAAGACGGCACAAGGACTTTTTATCCCTTTAGGTAATTGGCAACTCAACAAACTTTAGACAATTATATCACTAAGTAATTATATTGGTTGGTTTGGAAACTAAATTGAAGCATAAAATTACCTTCATTCTTAAGCTAGTTCTGAAAATAAACATTATCAACAATAATGTCTTTAAAAATACATATATCAATACCCTACATTTCTTTATATACCTTCTACCTCCCAAAACATATTTACATATATCCCCCCTCCAAAATTCCTTTTGAAATAACAAACAGAAAAATACAAATAAACACATAAACATTCATGCAACATGTTGGTAATTTATTTTAAAAAAGGTAACTATCACACCGTACTGAGATGTGTGGTTGCAACCAAGATTATAAGAGCCAGGGAAAGAGGATGTCTGCTGTGAGATTCTATTAGAAATCTTAGGGAAGCTATACCCATGAAATCTCAACAATATGGCTGTCTAAACAATACTGGACCTAAGATAATATCAACTTACATGCTAACACAGACAGAGGAAATCTCACTGACCTCCAACCCTAGACAAAGAACTACAGGCAACCGAAAAAATACTGTGAAGGGGAGATGATACTTTTTCCTATGGATAAGACCCTAATTGATTATCCAATGCTGGGTAGTCAGCTCTGAAATCATATGCATACAAGTTATATTATGTGGACTGAGAAGATTATATTTATATACTTAGGATATGCCAACAAGTAAAGAAAGAGAGGCCAGAGGCCTTGAATTTGAGACCAGTGGTGGATCAAGATGTGGGGTGGGTCATTGGAAGGGTTAGAGGGAGGACAGGGAAAAGAGAAATTATGTAATTAAATGTTTATTTCAAAACAACAATAAAAATGTCCAAAATTATTCTTAAATCAATAGAAGTTTACTGAGATGAGAAAATAAAAAAACTCATATGCGGAAGTCAGAGATATAATGATGAAAAATCAAAGTAGTCACTTAATGTTCCAAAGTATATGAAATAAATTGGACAGTCTCTGAAAGAACAATCTTTACACTTTTACACAATCTATTGCACCTGGGGAATAAAAACTGTGACTAGTAAATAATAACAATACACATTTTACACTCAATGAGCAGAAAGTCTCTTTTGCCCTTGCAAGCAGGAGTGTCTGGACTCACAACTGTCTCTATTATAAGACAGAAGTTTAGAGATCTTAAGTTCTGTGCTCAAGCTAAAAGCAGATCCTTTCGACTAGCGTAACTGGCACCCGAAGCAACAACTTGTTCTACAGGGAAACTCTGAAAACAAATTCATTGACACGGATGTTATAAAATATGTGCCCATAAAAATAACTTCTTACCCTACATCCTAGTAGCCACTACCCATAATGTGTTGTCATGCTAACGGTAAACCCTCCACATCATGATCAAAAACACGGAAGAAGAGTTAAGGTGTGAGGCTTACAGAGAGTGGAGTCATAGAAACGAAAGTAAAATTCCTTTTCCTGCTTACAAATACATGGTTTTCTGTGCAATTGAAATACAGCGTGTAAAAGTGCAAGGGGATTGCACTTTCCCCACCTAAGTAGTTTAATGCCCACTTCAGGATGTTTCTATGGTATTACCTTGGCATATTCGTCATCCTGTGCAGTGTGTATCTTAAGGATGGTAACTAATCACTTTTATATCCATACATACAAAATAAAAGAATCTCCTGTTTCTAATGAGATGCGCTAGCAAGTAAAAATTAGAAAAAGAGGAATATAGACATGTGAGCAATTCTAAATATTGACTGAATAAAACATGTTCATGAATATGTATATATGTAATTTCCATTTGAATATATATGAAATAGATAAACACTATACTTACAAGCCTGTGAATGATTGACAGCCACTGACAAGCATTGTTAAAACCTTCATTGCCTAGAAAATAAATGAAATAGCTCACATATATATTCTTTATATCATTATTATTTATATCACATGAACAAATAATCACTCCTGGGCAAGAAGAAAGTAAAACAGACTAGCATATCACAACATACACACTTAAGTTGGTAAATTTGTACCAACATATATCAATAACTACTTTAATGTAAGTAGACAACATAAACAGCTCAAAAGACATATTTTCAGCATACATTTAAATATAAAACCAGATATATATGTTTGAAAGGATCAAATAAATAAAAAGAGATGGAAGAAGACATGGCATTTAAACAGCCATGACAGGCTGGAGAGATGGCTCAGGGATTCAGAACACTGGCTGCTCTTCCAGAGAAGGCAGAGTAGATTCTCAGCACCTATGTGGCAGCTCACAGCTGTCTATAACTCCAGTTCTAGAAGATAGGATGCCCTGCTCTGGTCTCCATAGGTACAGAAAACACATGGTGCACAGACATAGATGCCGGAAACACCCATAAACGATACATAAATAGCATTTTATTTGTTAATTTTTATCGACTTTATTGAACTATACATTTTTCTCTGCTCCCTGCCTTTTTCTCCTCTCCCCTTCTCCCTCTCATGGTCCCCATGTTCCCAACTGACTCAGCAGATCTTGTCTTTAATAGCCACACACAAAAATCTATTATAAATGTCCTAAAACCAGATGAAATTGATAAAAGAATTGCCAATGACTATGCAAAACTATTCACAATGGCAAATATTCAATTGACCTCCAAACTACAAAATAAATTTTCATTTATACCTATACACATAACTTCATGATAGCTGGCAGAATACAATCAGAAATAGAAAAATCTGTAATCATAGAAAAAAATTAAAACTCTGAGGTGGCTGGAGTGAAAGGATCCCCCAAAAGATCCTGACCTGGCACAAGGAATTTTGCAGGTGTGATTTACTCTATTAAAGCCAACCGGAGGGAATCTCCTAGGTTATTCTGGTGCCCAGCCTTACCATGCACCCTTAAAAGATTGTGCAGTCATTGGACCATAAAACCTTCAGTATGTTAAGACATAAAATCTTATCACATGCTTTCCATAATGAAATAAAACTAGTAATCAAAAATAAAACCTTAGAGAATAGAAGATAAATACAATATATAGACCTTTGATGGAGGGTTCCTTCTCCTTTGCTTGCATGGTGTGGAACAGAGACAGAACTTTGAATTAAAGCATCCCACATGGGAGAGCAGGAGTCCCTGCATCTTTACATAGACAGATCCCAAAGGTTTCTCCATCATTCCTGACTAAGCAGCAATTATCCATGGCAACAGCCTGTTAGCATGAAGCTGGTAATTACTTGCAGGCAGAGTCACCCTAAAGACATAGAAGGGTAAGGAGGAAAGAGAAAAGAGCTTCAAAATGTCAGAAGATGCTGTGGTGTGCTGTGCAGAAAAGAGCAAGTGTAGACACATGGGGTTACATCAAAGAAAGAGCGTCCACACAGTGAAGAACAGGCAGCAGAGAGGATACGGAAAATATTTGAAAACTGCCTGACACGGTAGATCTCCAGCACTGAGAAGACGAAATAGACACCCCTAACTGAGGGACTTTCTGCAGTCGACACCCATTAACCAGGGAAATAATCTAGTTTTCTCTAATAATGTCTTACTGAGTATATTAACTACTTAAGTGTAGGCTCCATGCCCAGAAGTAGATGGCCAACACAAAATGAACTCAGTGGTTTATTTGTTGACTTTTTGTCTCATGTTGCCTTATTTGATCAATTTTTGTCTTAATAGTCTTTCGGTTATATATTATGGTTTCCAATTTTGTGTTTATGGGTTTTGCTTATGTCTCTCTACGTTTCTTCTGTTTTTTTTTTTAATTTTGTTTGTTTGCTTTCCAAAGAGAGAAATAAAGGGTATGGAGTTCATGGGTGAAGGAGTGGAGACAAGTTGGGGGAGGAGAAACTGTGATCAGAATACAGTGCATGAAAAATGATTTTAAATGTAAAAAGAGTGAAAAAATTACTAACGGAGAATTAAGTTGCATAGTCTAAGAACTTAGATAATTTAATGCCTAATAATAATATTAGCAATAAAAAACTGAAACAGATGTTTCCCAAGGAAAGTGCAAAATTGATCAAAAAGAATATGAAAGTTTTTAGTATCATTAATTTTCAACAACATGTAAAATCATTACCATAAATATTATATGCTAATTATAAAGGCTGTTATCAAAAGGATGAGAAATTACATGGTGATCAGGAGGTGGGGCAGGAAAAATGTGAACACCATTGGAGGGTATGAAAATTAGCAAATCCATCATGGAAATCGGTAAGAAAAATCCCCCAAACAAGTAAAAAGAGAACAATGGAAGGATTCAGCTGTTCAAGACAGTGTTTTTAACAAGCAGAAGCGAAATCAGTGAATCATATAGATACCTAGCCTTCAGGGTTAACTCTGACAAATTTACTACAGCCAAAATGTGAAATCGATTGCTGTATTATCCATGCATAAGTGGAAAACGATAGGTAGTTTTCATACAAAACCAAATATTATTCAATCATAAATGATGAAACCCTGTAATTTACAACAAATAAACAGCTCAGGAAGTAATTGAGTGAAATAAGTCAGGCATGGAAAGAGATATGCAGCAAACCCTTCTTCATGAATGGAATACGGAAACTTGGTATCCATGAAAATGGAGAATAGAATCATCACTATTAGATAATAAAGAGAGGAGCTAATGTAACAAGTACACAGGAGGAATATGCTGTAGAGTGAAATTCATAATAATTCATTATTTAAAAAATAGAGAAAAGAAGACTTCAAAACTTCCTACCATAAAGTGGCAAATTGTTAAATAGGCAGTGGGTATCATTACCATGGTCTGAGCATTAAACATTTTATATGCTCATATATATGGACATGTATGATATATAGATGTTTGCTACTCTAGACTCCAGAGATGTATGTACACTTATATTTAGGCAGAATGGGAAGTGTTTGCTTGTCTAGAATCAGAAATAGGTGGAGTCAGAAGACAGGAGAGAAATGAGGCAGAAGAGATTAAGAAAAGATGGTATAATAAATCCCCAGTCACCCTTGCTTGCTATCAAGCTGGCATAACAGAAGCCCCAGTGGAGATAAACTCTGATTGCTAGGAAGAAATCCAAGCAGGGAGTACCAAGGAATTTCATTCCTCGGTTCTAAATGACAAAATTAACCAAGTAATTGCGGCCATATGAGATGAGCTTGTGCATGTATTCGTTCCCGGATTCTTTGAAGAAAAACCTGGGATCACACATTGCTTAGTTTTCAGCCTTTTGTAACTGCCATCCTAGCTATCATAACTATTTTTAAAACCATAATTCTATTTAAGACTCTAAATTCGTATATTTTGTTAGAGAAGTTATAAAAATTAGTGTGTAAATTCTCTCGGCGATGGCTGAAAAAGATGAGGGAAAGAAACATAATTAACATAGATTTAAGCAAAGAACTTAGCAAAATTATTTTGGTACATTCATATGAAATATTTTATTTAGTGAGCACAGGACTCATAGTTTTAAGGATATAAAATATGACAAAAATTTACCAAATGTTGGTATCTATAGATCTATAAACATATGAAAAATGACTGAAATCAAATGAAATATGTTATAAACACCTTACATTCGAGCTTAAAATCATTGAAAACAGATGACAAATTCTTCATATATTTAGAAAATAACATGAAAGTCACCAATTGGATAAATGTTGTAGACTGTTCAGAAAATGAACATATCTACAGATGAATTACTTCTTTAGAGTGAATTTACCAAGTTTATTGAAAAAATTTAAAGTTTTAAAAATTATTTTTGCATATTTTACAGAGCCCTGAGCTCAAGCTTCAGTATAGCGCTGTTTTCTTGGCAGTTTTCCTGCAGTGGACTCACCCATAAGATCATGTGATCCCATTATTTTTATTTTACTATTATTAAAAATTTCCACCTCCTCCCCTCCTCCCATTTTTCTCCTCCTCCCTCCCTTTCCAGTCCAAAGAGCAGTCATTCCTGGGTGCCAAGAGACATAACCAAGACACTTCTATTGTAAAACAACTAGATCAAAAAGTTTGGGGTTTTATTTTTTTCCACCTTCAGTGTTATCTCAAGCTGAAATGCAATCCAGCAGTTAAAAATGGAACAATTTAAAGGTGTTTGGTTCCAATGCATAAAACATGCAAAAATGTAGTCTGAAGACTGTCAAGTCAGCTGGCGGTCAGACTCGCCAGCCATTCTTGTGCACTTTCTAAAGGGAAGCATTTCCGGGATTCAGCAAAGCCAGGCAGCATCCCAACAATACTAACATCATTTGCTCCACTGCTTTCCATAGCAAGAGCATCCTGTAATGGTGTGTAATCATAATGCACAATATTGTGTCTAAAGACATGCTTTATTAAAAAGATGTCCACTGTTGTGTTTCTCTGTGTGATAAAGTAATCATCACCTTTTAAAAGCATCTAGCACAAATGGAATATTACAAGTGGTTCAAAACGCTATGGAGAATTAAAATAAATGGGTTTTCTGTACCTCGCTAGTCGAGATGCCATTCTTTGCTGTAAAATTGTCTCCTGAGAGGAATGTGTGCTGCTTGGGGTTTGGAACACATGTGTTTGCTTCTGCTCAACGAATCAGAATTCTTTTAACCACAGGCAATTGCTAAATTTCAGGAAATAGTTTACAACTACTACAGACAGATGGACTTCTACTGTGAGCTCTGAGCCTGGGCTAACTTTCTTCTCTAAGTTCCTTCATTTAACCTACTTAGCAGTGCTTTTTATTGGGGAGTAAAACTTGGGCTTAAAAGAGTAAAAGTTTATGGGGACTCTGCATCTGGTCAACGCTTCATGCCTGGCAACCAGCAAAAATAGCTTCTGAGTGAGATCGTATTAACTACAAAGTCCACAGACCCGCTTGGTGCATGAAGACACCGCAGTTGAGTGAGTGAGGTTCAAACCAGGAACTGGGTACATTGCTAGGCTGGGAAACAAAGTCAGGGAAGCCTGGTTCTCATTTAGGTTTTCCCCTGTTACAAAGTCATGCTGACTCTTGTATTCCCCTGAAGTTCTTAAAATCCTTTAAGTTGAGAAACAGGACGGGAACTCTCAGCTTTTCCCAAGCAGCAGTCTCTGGGGCATCTAAGAAACACAGGAGTTCTATGGAATCTTGAGTGTTGAGAGAACAAGGCTCTGCTGTAGTTAGTTAGCGTCAGCTGTCAACTTGGAACAAACCCAGAGTGACCTGGAAAGAGGAGCTCTCCATTGAAGAGTTGCCTCCACAGGCCTTTGTGCACATGTGGACCATTTTTATTTCCTTGCTAATTGATGGAACAGGGCTTAGCCCACAGTGGTTGGTATCACAGAAAGCTAACTGAGCATAAGCCCCAATGAACAAGGTGGTTAGCATCCTCTTCCGTGGTTGTTTTTGCTTCAGCTCCTGTTCAAGTTCCTACCCTGACTTCCCTCAATGATGAACTATGACCTGGAAGTGTAAGACAATAATAAACCCTTCCAAAAAATATTTTTGTAATAAAACAGCAAATGGATAATAAACTTTTAAAAAATGATATATCCATGAACGAAGCATGATTTTGGAATGAGCATCTAGGTATATGAAATTCGCTGAGAGGCATGGAGTTCAAGTCTGGGAAAGTTTTTGACTTGTTTCCCGAAACCAACTTGGGATGTTTTTATTTGTGAGTTCATGAGAATAAAATGACTTTGTTTTAAATTATGAGCTACTGATCACAGTACCTACTAAAATGGAATTTTAATTACACTTATTCTTAATTAGACTATACTTTGAACTTTAAAGGTAATTACAATCACAATTTTGGGCAAATTTAGGGAATCACTGTAATGATCCTAAGTTGTTAGTCTTGAGTGCATTGGACCAAATGCTTTAGAGATCTTCTCATGTCTATAAAACTAATCAGATATTTAGGTTCTTTGGTAACCAACAGTTCACTTTGTTTTTACCTACC
Source organism: Bramus lutescens (assembly GCA_001685075.1). Taxonomy (NCBI): domain Eukaryota; kingdom Metazoa; phylum Chordata; class Mammalia; order Rodentia; family Cricetidae; genus Bramus; species Bramus lutescens. The sequence continues at coordinate 116,175 of LOEQ01001470.1, read as the reverse complement.
TAAAATAAATCAATAATATATCCACCAAAAGTTTATATAGGAAGTCCAGTATAGATTTTTACAAAGGAGCTACAAGTGCACCCAATCTGAGTATTCAACGATGCTAAAGTTGCTTATAATCTATTGGATTTTCTTTTTAAAATGGAGTTCTGTCTTATTCTATGTGCTTCAAATTCTTCATGTGAAACCTGAAGTTATACTCAAGAATACATCATCAAGTTAAAGGAATAGGCACAATGAGTTGAAACCCGAAATAAGGAAAAACACAGAATTTAGCATACGTCTTGCATGATTTCTAGCCAATAAGCTCATAATTAGAAGGGCCCTTCTTTGTAGTATTTGAAAAGAAGTATGGCAAAATTTTAAAGAATCAAACGTGTTACATAATTATGAGCAGCAGTGATAGCAAAACACATTTTTTCATACTGGAACATGACTAGGAACACTGATGTAGTAACTGCGCATTTATTCATTTTAGGGCTTTTAACCACTGGAGAATGTTTACTATACTTCTCATTTCCTAGAAAGCCTGAGGTCATATTGATGTGGCAACATGACTCCCCTCTGGCCAAATGTCTGTTTTACGGGGCAAGTTTTTCATACATGCAGGTGAAACTCAATACAAAGTATCCAAGGAGGTTCACAGTCGATTTAAAAATTTGATTTGATCAATTTCTTATGTTTTCTGTTCTTAATGACATAAAACTTTAAAGACTACTTCATAACTCTAAATCTAAAATGCCACTTACAATTTGAGGAAGTCAATAGGAGGCATCAAAGTACCCTTAGGCTTTCCAAATGAACAAATTATATACTTCAAATGTTGCCACCACAAATACACTGCGAATTATGCCTTACTTAACATCTTAAGTGACCAGCCGACCAGTTTTTAATGTTCCTTTCTAACATTTTATGATAGAATTACTACAGAAGACTTACCATTTTAGTAGCTTCACCACTTCTGATATTGAGTGGAATGACATCAGTTTATTATAGCAATATAATTCTACTAATTACTGACAATGAAATGCACAGGTGGTAAACAGCTTTAAATTTTTTTTCTGTAAAATATTATACTTAAAACTTGTGAATTCCTACCTGCACAGAAGCTCAAACATTGTGGCCTCACTGTTTCATATGACAACTGAGCTGTAGGAACAGAGATATGTCATCAAGTTTCACATCATCTCTCTGATGGCAAGTGGCAAATGGAAGTCAGAAGCCAAGTAGTCTCACCTGAAAACATGGAACGTCACCACAATATTGTAGAAACCCATGAGATTAAAAAAAAAAAACAACAACAAGGCTTTCATATCTAGGAAATTATCAATAATAAAATTAAATACATGCTTCTCCATGTCTTCAAATCATGTCTTCTCAAAGTCTACAGAGTGGATAATTAACATCATTTGTATCGGTAACTATTCCTATTAACTTCACAATTTGTTAAGAGAATCACATTGTAACTAAATTACTGTGAGAAGAGAGAGGTTGGAATGCTCACGAGGTAGGGCCAAGTTTCAGAATGAACGCTTTCTGTCAAGATATAAAGCAGGTTAGTTTCTAAGAAACTTAGGTCCTTTTATCAGAAAAGTAAACAAAATATTTTAAGGTAGTTGCGACTAATTAAAAGAGGCAAGGACCTTACAGTAAATCCACTGATGGCTAGGGGGCGATTTCAGTAACTATCCCACATCCAGTGTTCTCCATCTTTACCCAAACACATGTCTAGAAATAGTTATCAAAATTACCTATGTGTCAATGTTTCACTGTGAAACTTTATTATGAAATTATTCATAATTTCTTTATTGCTACCATATTCATGTTAGGATAATCCTAGATACCAAGACTTGTAGCTGTATTGCTAGTCATTCTGTTTTTGAAAACTGAAGAAAGCTGGTTAGCACAGCATGATCATCAAATTGGATGAAACCGGTTGAAACCTGTGTAACACCAAGACAAATATAACTTAATCCACTGTGCAGGTATTCATTTGCCATAGGTCTCTCTCAACACGGAAACATTTCCCATTCTTTTCAAACTCTACCAGATTAACAACCTGGAGTCTCCCTTCAGTGCATCACAGTACAACTAAAATGAATTATTTGTGATTGGTTGACTGTGGAGTACAGAGTAGACTAAAGGACGGTGGTGGCACAGCATTAAATGCACTTGGTTGTAAGGACAAGTTTATCAGATACAACACTTATGTGGTAATTACATGTATTATAATTTTAATAGCCTTTTCTATAGAATGTCATACTGTCAATGGGGATGTCTATGCAGTAATGAAAGGGCTCATTCATCAAGATGGGCATTGTGTAGTTGTTGGCATTGATAGAGGACTTTTCCTCTTTGAATTAATTAGGAGTTACAATTGCTTAATCAGATGTCTTGTTTAGTCTTACATGCGTTTATGCTTATTCCTGTCAGTTTGGCTGATCACATCCTTCAGTACTAGCTCTTACACCAATGTATATATAATATTCTTTCTTTTTCTTTCCTATCTTTGTCTTCTTTTTTGGAAACTTTTATATTATAATGCAACATTTCCTTTTCTTCCCTTCAAGGCCTTCCATATGCTCCTCCTTGTTCTTTTTCAAAATCGTGACTCTTTTAATCACTAACTGTTATTGCATTCATATACTCTTCCTTTTAAAGTGGTGGTAAAATTTTGAACTTCTTTTAATTAAAGCCTTCCTTGAAATTTTTAACATTTCGGCTTCTCCAAGCCACACTGGAAGAGTCATAACTGTCTTGGACCACAAAGTGTGTCCAACATTCAGCCAATCAAGTACGAGAGCGAGCAAACTTACTGCGTGTGATAGATATTGTGACACCATTATCATGTACCAAGTTAGCACTGGAAAACCACACAAATGAACCACAAAGTAATTACAAAAAGTCTTCTCAGTGTTTTAAGTAAATTTATATCTTGTGTTTGGGTCATATCCATAGCCACTTCAGCTATGCTTATACTGGATAATATTAGTTAAACTATTTTAGTGATTCTGTTCACCTGCAGGAATCAGGTACGGAATTTCAGGCAAGTTAAACCACACACACACAAACAAAAGGTCTGGGAACATTTCTCTTCTTTCTTTTACTCTTCTCTCAGTTTCAAAAACAGCACGTTTGGTTAATGATAAATAGTTGTGATTTGCTATGTATGATATTTTTAAATTAAATTAGCATAAAGCTCTATTATTTAGAAAGTTAATTTTCTAACAATATGGTAATAGCTTAGATTTTATTATGATGAAAATCATAATAGAATTGCTTTTTAGTCATAGTTTTATAAGAACAATTTATGCATAAATGCTATTTTAAGGCACTGTGAAGTCTTCATACAAGTTCCTGTATTAGTAGCTTCTTAAATCGGCATGGTTCATTCTTAATAACTAAAACATGTACCCATTATTATTAACTCAAATCTAACTACTGACACATCCTTGATTTTTTTAATTCAGCATCCTCAATTTCCCCATTTATGTCTTTTTTATTTATTTATTTTTATTT
>LOEQ01001470.1:49252-75623 GCA_001685075.1 Bramus lutescens | reverse complement strand
GCCCAGCCTCTACTTCCTGTCTGGTTGACCCGCCTATACTTCCTGCCTGGCCAATCAGAATTTTATTAAAATACATGATTGAAAAAATACAGATAATTCTCCCGCACCATAAGGGTTTGATTTCCATCCCTTAATCACTCTTCTAACAAAGGTTCTATCTCCCAATTACATCACCTTGGGGTTGAGAATTTTTCAACGTACATGTTTTCCGGAGCCATGTGTCTTCAGATGAATAATGGAATTCAGAGCAGCATAACTGGATGTTATTGCATATGCTTTTTGTGAAGAGTGATGTACCTGAGCATGACCCAACATGACTTACCTGTCTCTTCCCCTTCCTTCTTCCTCTCCTCCCTCCTTCATCCTCTTCTCCCTCTAACTTTTCCTTGCTTTCTCTATTTTTTATTCTCCTTCTAACATCATCATTGCTACCACCGTCGTGAGTATTCAAAAGCAAATATCCTTGACTCTGAGATTTTTCCCCTCTCTGGAGAACTTTCTACAGCAATATGACTTTTATATCCTTCTTTAATATTTTATAGTTAATTTAGGATACACTGTCATTTCTATCCAGGATTGATTAGATATATCAGTTTTCAGAGTGATAAATTTGTAGACAGCTTCAATTATCTTAAATGGAATTGAATCCAATTTTCTGTTGATTTGGCATGCCAGGCATGATGAATGCCTTTAATCCCAGCACTTGGGAGGCAGAGGCAGGCGGATCTCTGTGAGTCTGAGGCCAGCCTGGTCTACAGAGTGAGTTCCAGAACAGCCAAAGATACACAGAGAAAGAAACCTTGTCTCGGAAAAAAAAATACAGAATTGATACACATTGGTGAAACCAATGTCACTTAAATGAGTATCACTATTGTAAGGACTATATGGGTTTATGAACTACAGGGGAAATACACAAAGTGTCCTCTCTTTTCCATAATCAGTAACTCCATTCTGCACAAGATGAGCTGGCAAAAATATATATTGTGGAAAATGGCCAAATACCCATAGGCTGTAGTAGTGTCTTGAGATTTTTAACAATTGTCTTTGAGGAGTAAAACACTAATAGTCACAGAGGCAGGAATTCAGATATACCAATCTAACAAATCACTAAATTAGATAGGTCTTAAATTCAGCTATGTAGAAAATGATATTTTAGCATTTGTTTTTAAGAATAAGTATAAGAGACCATGAGGAACCTTAATGTTGCTACTATAATTTAATGTGCTATATAACAAATGATAAAACAAAAATTTAGAATTTGCTTATGTTATAAAAATCCCTGATTACTGGAAAGATAACTAATTGAGGGTTTTGTACACTAAATGGAGCATAGTGTTAGCTTCCTGTGATTTTTCTTCTTAATTTTTGAGTAGAGTTTTCTCAACCTTAAGAAACATTAGGGGAAAAGTCAATATGAACAAAAGTTTGATTAAAATAATGAAAAGGTACGACAAAGAAAATATCTAAGTCCAGAGCCCTTGAGATTGGAACCAATCACGTGTGCCGTGTGTTTACTTGAATCAGACTGCGCTATTGAGAGATTTTTACCTTCTCACCTACAATATAAATACTGTAAGAATACCTGAACATTAAGAGAAGGTGATTAAAATATTGATAGATAAATACATTAAAAATATCGAGGGGACGTATTTTTAGAGGTCTGAATACACAAATTGCTACCGTAAAGTGATTCCATTACTCATGCATTTATTGTGGCAATCTCATTACACTCCCTTAGGCTTTGGGTGCTATTAGTATAGGGTGTAAAAGACAGACACTTTTCTCTGTCCCTATTTAGAGTATAGATTATGTAAAATATGACAATAAAATTTGATGCATGCCTAGGAGCCAAATGATAAATTCAATATTGATCCTTTAATTTTAAGTTACATAAACAGGAGGTAGTGCTTTTGACAGTGTATTTGGCTTCTTTAGATGCTTTCATGAAAAACGCACATGCGTTTCTCTCAAAAGGGAAGCACTTTCTTCAGCCAGACAAACAGGGTCTACTGAAACATTTGTTGAATAAAATTAGCTAAAAAATATTCCTTTCTATAATTTTATTGAGTGAAATTTGTTACAAAGACCTCTTTCATGAAAAATATTCCATGTGAAACATAAAAATATCTCAATTATATTCAATAGCATGCACCAGTTACTTTCTTTGAGTGTCTTGGATCTATGAGCCTCTAGGTGGACCACAAAGTGGAGGGGAGGAGTCATGAATTGCCCTTCTCCTCTCCCCTCTTCCTTCCAGGGCAGGAAGTTCCCTGTCTTGGGTTCTGTATTAAACGTGTGTTGTAGCATGAGACGGCTCTGCTGAAGTTGGTATTACAGACAATTGTGTATCATGAACTCAGTGAGGTTAGCCAGCAATGACGGACAGATCTACAAGGACAAGAATCAGTACCATATCTTAAAAGTCACTATTGCCTTTGTAAATAATTCAGTCTTTATTTCTGACCTTTGTGGAAGTTGAATGGCTTGGGCATCAAAGAGATTTCTCAGACCGAAGTAACAATCTCCTCAATTTGTTCTTTATTCCGGGTTAGGCCTTTGATGTTAATGCTTTGCCATGTATTTGTTGATATATTTCAAAGGAATTCTAAAACACGTCACACCATGTTAGTCATCACATATCATCAGCAGAGAAAAAATACTGGGCTTGGAGAAAGCAGAACAACTAGTCTCTGACACTTGTAAACATAATTACAATCAGAGGGTAGTCACTTTAAAATAATGTTTCATTATTTTCTCTGACTTAAACAACCAGAAAGACTTAACAGGCATATACACATGGAAGTACATGCTCAAATCTACTTCTCAAAACTGAATTACTAGTTTTTTCCTCTTATCCACTCTAATCCATTTAATATTTATTGTTTACTTATTTATGCATTGGTTTGTCTTAGGGAACTTACGCAGTGCAGGCTGGTTTTGAACCCCTGATCCTCTTGCCTTTACCTTTTCAATGCTAGGGATTATAGGTGTTTTCTATAATGCCTGGTTCTAATCCATTTTTATTAAAGTCTACTTAAATCTTGATTATCATTTTAACTTTTGCATTTCCTACTTAATCCATTTATCTCCCATGAATCTCCTGAGATCTGAGCATCAAGTGAGCCATGTCATCTATTCCAGCATGTCTTGTGGAAAGTGCCAAGTTCCTAGTTTTCATTTTAGATGATACACCAAGGCACAGACTAAATAATGTTTTTTAATGTATATTTTCTTTCTACTTTTTATTAGTCAATATTATGGTTCATATAATGAACATAAAAATAAATAACTTTTTATCTTTAAATACTGATCTTAGAAATATTATTGTATACTGCTACCTTCCAAATAGTCTTGAAATCTTAGTATTTCAGTGAAGATGTGGAAGCCCATTCGCTATTGACACTGGGCAATTTCCTCCCAGAAGCAGCATGAGTAGTTTTTAATACAGTATCACAAGTGAGTATGTTTTTAAATAAAAATTGCAATTACATTTCCCACCTCAAGCATTGTAATTTTGGGGTAGTTTTTTTTCTAATTCTCACAAAAGGAAGAGAAACAAATTAGAAATAGAACCTGAAGATGAAATAGAGTTAAGTAAAGCGCCTGTGCCTACATGAGGCCATGACAGAGGTTACTTTGTCAAAACATCATTAGTAGTAATGGAACAGGAATTTGGGTGAATAAAATATAGCACAAACAATATGTTTCTCTGTCTATGCTTTCAACATGCTACTTACAGCACCCAAATCTTGATTGCTCTGCTCAGATTCAACTGACAGACACTCTTTCCAGACTTTCAATAGACTTTCAGTGAGATGGGTATCTTTCACTTTTCCCAATAGGTTTGTCCTCTCATCCAATTTAATTTTTTTTGTCATAATCTTGCACAGGAGCTGTTTTCACCAACTTGTCCCACAGATGCTGACACTAGCAACTCAGAGAAATCATGAACTTAAACACGGCATGGCTCTCCAAGATTTCTAAATCTTTTTAGACCACTCTATCTTTGGTCAATAAGTCTTTCAGGTTTTCAAAGTCACACAGGGTTCCAAAATGCAGAGTTCAGAGCTGGAAAGATAACTCAGTAGTTAAGAGCACTTGTTATTCTTACAGGGGACCCCAATTTGATTACCAGCAACCACACAGTGTCCCACAACCATATTTAACTCCAGTTCTAGCGGATCCAATGCCCCTCTATTCTGACCTCCTCAGGTACCAAGAACACCTGTGGTTCACAGACATCAATGTGGGCAAAACACTCATACATATAAAATGACACAAATCTAAAAATAAAATAAACACATGCAGGATTCATGACAAATCAAACATAGTGTTTAATTTTACCTCAAATATTATTACTTTAGTTAAAGTTTGAGAGAAGCCAAGATTAGTTTAAACCTCACAAACATACAAAGATAAAGTCTCTTGGACAACCCTGATCAACAGTTCAACTGGAGAGTCTTATGTCTGGTACAGTGTTTATTGTTTTGTTTTAAAATTCTATGAATCTTGTGCAGAGCATTGCCAGCCTGAGTGGCATAACTACTCTTGATATGTATGTATGTATGTATGTATATCTATATATGCATATACATGTTACATATTTATTTTAGGTAAGTATAAAACACAATGATTCCTTGATGCCTTATCAAACAACCTTGGTGTTATTTGTCCTTACTCCATCCTCTCCTTCTGTATTAACCCCTCTCCTCTGGAAAACAATGCAGGCTTAGAACACAGTACTTGAATAATTTGAGCTGGATCTAACATGAAAACCTCCTGCCTGTATTTAGTTTCCATGGTACCAGAAAGTACTATGATAGCTGCCAAATGGGAGAAGCAAACAGTGGCACTAGAGCTGTGCTATTGATGAACCACAACAATGGCCAGCATAGCAAGATCATTAAAGGTGCAGTAGAGGTACTCATGTGCTGATAGGGAAATCATGTCTGATAATAAAAGAAACACAGTGAACTACCCTGAGCTCATGAGGGTGTGCATGAGTCCTAGGAGAGAATACTATTTGCCACTTGATGACCCTCCTATGTGCCAGTTTACTAGATCAACAAAATTCTTTCCTATATCCCAAAGCTATCCTTGTAGCCACAGGTAAGTATAGTTCTCATCCCATCACCAAAGATGCTCCTCTTTGCCCCAAATTGAAGCATTACAGAAACCTATACCCTAAACACAATGCAGAGATCAATGGATCGTAGGACCCCAGCCTCAGTGGATTCATCTACAACCCAACTCCTGTACTGTGCATAAGACTCGGGGAAGATCTCTGACATGTTAATGTGGTAGAAGGAAATTTTCATGAGGTTTAATCTTATGAAAATATATATATGTAAACAGAGACTGCTCGTTGGTTTCTCCACTGCCCAGTCTGAATAAACACACAGAAACTGTATTATTACAACACTGTTGACCTGCAGGTTTCTTATTAACTAACACTTACATCTGATATTAACCCTCTCTATTAATCTGTGTATTGTGACAAGACTGTGACCTACCAGTAAGATTCCAGTGCTGGCAGCTTTTTCCTTTGGCAGCTACATAGCATCTCTTTGACTCCACCTACTCTCTCTCTCTCTCNTATATCTACCAGCCTGGCTATATTCTGCCCTGCCATTGGCCAAAGCAGCTTTATTCATTAACTAATAAGAGCAATGTATATACAGAAGGTCATCCCACATCATCTCCCCTTTCTGTCCAAATAAAAAGGAAGGTTTTAACTTTAACATAGTAAAATTACATATAATAAAACAGGTTCAAGTAAGAGGTACAGTTACAATAATTTGTCTATTTGTAGTCTGGCAAAATTAAAGAAAATATACTGCCATCTATTCTATCTTTGTGAGTCTAAAGTTTTATATCTAATTTATCTTTTATCATAACTAGGGAAAACTATAACTATCTTCTTCAACTCCATCAAAAGACCCCATAAGGATATAATATTACCTAAGTAAATGGGACATCCATTGTAAATGACCTCCAAAACTCTAGAGTTGACAGAGACATCTCACTGACCAGACAGTCACCCAAAGTTCTTCTGTAACTTTGGGACATCCATCTTTAGCCTACAGGCCCATAGTATAAGGCAGACTTTTCCATGAAGCAGGAAATTCTAAGTTTCAGTTACTTTCTTCTGTGTCCTGAAGAATATCTGTCAGTTTCTTCTGTGAAGGAGAAACCCTGAGGGACTGTCTCACCTTCTTTTGGAAAGTTCAGAAGTTGTTTTTCTGTGGGTCCTGCATGTCCAGTTCATACAGCATACCATAAAGCAGTACAAGCAAGAGGAGTTTTTTGCCCAAATTTATCCTGTCACATTGAAGGCAAATTCCATAATGAGTTTCCTCAATACCCACTAACTTCTGTGAAGTAACTAGTGATGCCAGAAGCAGACATGTCTCACTGTTGAGAAAGTCTAAGTCCTTAAAATGTTTTAAATGCCATATTTTGTAGATCTTTGAAGTGCTGAAGATTATCTATCTAATTTAAATATATCTCTGTATATCTAGAAAATCTAACATGACTAAAAGTTAGATTATTGTAGATGGTTATCTATTAATCTGTATTTCTTAATTATATATTACATCTTAAATAAACTGCACAAGCGCAATATCTAAAACAAGAGCAGAAATACATATACACAGTGCAACCAAATGGGCCTTAAATTTGTATCAACAGATCAAGATCCATACCAATGCAAAGTATTCATCTCTATATACTATCCCTCTTATATTTTTTTGAAATTGACTGTGACTATTAATCACTTATAATCAACCCCCTTTAAATGAAAACAAACATTTTTAAACAATCATTTTGGGACTTTGGACATAATGTTCTCCAAACTGCTTCCTGATGTTTCTTGAGCAATGTATGTTTAGGGTTCCTGGAGAACTTGGGGGGGGTCTTGTTACATCAAACCACATTAGCCTGGAAGGGATCTACAGGTTCTCATCTTCAGCAGAAACAAAATCTGGACTTCTCTTTCAAAGCAACATATGCTTAGACTCAAATTTTGAAGTCAAGATACCTTTAAAATGTATATGTTAGTTTATCTTAGCAGTCCCCAGAATCAAATGTCTCTCTTCAGTCAAAAAATTCAAAGAAAACACAATAATATGCATAATCCAGACTCTGTGTATTTTCCATCTTTATGTGGCTTATTTTCTTTACTTCTTTAATCTGTAACTGTCTGTGCTCTTTTACTTTGTCTCTTTAAAGACTTTGTTTTAATTTTTAAACCTATTTCTTCTTGCAGCTGTCTAAACTCTTTTTTCTTCTCTCTCCCAAGCCTATGTACATTTATCCAACACTATGACCCATTCAGAGGTCTTTTTATCTGAATCTGTCTTTATTGCATAACTGTAATCATTTTCTGACCAGAAGTGCTTCTTAAAATGCTTAGCTGTGTGGCTAGTACTAAGGCTGCTTTGCCATTTTGCTCTGCCCAGTACAGCATGACAGAGGTATGTTCACTGCTAGCTCTGTGAGCCATGATCACTGCCCCAGCTCCAGGAACATAGCCGGTCTGTATTGCCATTAAGTTGTAGGAGGAGAGGCTTGTTCGTCCTAATTGCCCAGAACTGAAATAATCACACAGAAACCATATTAATTAAACCACTGCTTGGCCCATTAGTTCTAACTTTTTATTGGCTAGCTCTTATATCTTAATTTAACCCATTTCTAGTAATCTGTATATCACCATGAGGTCATGGCCTACCAGCACAGTTCCACCACATCTATCTCCAATGATGGATCCATAGTGTCTCCCTTACTCTGCCTCCTTTTCCCAGCATTCATTTCAGTTTTCCCTAACTATCTAAGTTCTGCCATATTAATAGGCCAAGGCAGTTTCTTTATTCATTAACCAATAAGAGCAACACATAGACAGAAGGACCTCCCATACCACTAAGTAATTTATACCAAGCTACTCATAGAACCCATTTAAGTGCAGGACTGCCTGAAAGAGCCAGAGCTCATGCTGCCAGCATGCCAGGAAGTTATCTCTTAAAGGACCTCACAGTTTTTGCTGCTAATGCTGACTCAGGAAGCCTCTTAAGCAGCCACACTTCTGCTTGCCAACAGCAAACAGAGCCTAGCTGAAAAAAATACAGCTACCAAGAAGCTTCACTTGACTCCTGTTTCTTTGTGTCTAGAAGCCCTCTTTTTAAACTTTTTAAAGTTTTGTGTGGATGTACATTGCTGAATGTTTGGGCATCATTTTGTAGTTAGAGACCACTCATTTATTTCCTGACTGCCCAGCCCAAATAGTTACACAGAAACTATATTAATTTCAACACTGTTTGGCCTATTAGCTCAGGCTTCTTATTAACTAACTCTTACATCTTAAATTAACCAACCTCTGTTCATCTGTGCATTGCCATAAGGCTGGGACCTACTAGTAAAGTCCAGAGACTGAGTCTTTCTCCTTTGGCAACTGCATGGCATCTCCTGACTCTGATGAAAAAGATGTCATCAATTTGAAAATGAGTGAAGGGATAAATTGGAAGGAGGCACCAGGGGATGGGATGAAGGGAAGAAAATGATCCAATTATATTTTATTTTAAAATATTTTAATGAAATAAAGTCAAGAAAAATATAAATTTTTCATAGTGTGTGTGCTGGCTAGTTTTATGACAATTTGACACAGGCTAGAATCACCTGAGAGGAGGGATCCTCAATTGTAAAAATACTTCCATAGACGGGTATATAGCCAGAGTAGTAGGGCATTCTTAATCTGTGATTGATGAGTAAAGGACCTAGCTCATTAAGGGTGTTGTCATCCCTCAACTGGTGGTCCTGGGTTCTATAAAAAAGAAGGCTAAACAAGCCATTAGTAAAAAGTTGGTAAGTAGCAAACCTCCATACCTCTATATCAGTTCTTGCCTCCAGATTTCCTGCCTTGCTTGAGTTCCTATTTTGATTTTCCTCAAGGACTGTGACTTGGGATATAAAAGCCAAATCAACCCTTTCCTCCCTCAGTTGCTTTTGGTCATGGTGTTCCATCACAGCCATGGTAACCCTGACTAGGACAGCATGCAAGCAGGAAAGGACATGTGAGATGTTTTTTACCATGTGTTTAAATCTTGGAAATTTTGGGGGTTCTTTACAAAATTGCAGGTGTCCCTAATACAATAGGAAGTCTAGGAGGTTTTTGTCTTCTATATCTCTTTCTCCTCTACCTCCTTCCCCCTCTTCCCCTACTCTCTATTTTCCAGTGCTTTGAAAGTCTTTGCATCTGTCAAAATTGTTTAAAGACCTTTTTAAAACATCAGTGGCTGGACTCAAAACATTTCTTCTCCCTTAGAGCTGTGATGAGATCAGTACTCCATCAGAGAACTAGTGACATTGTGTTCACTGTGGATGAAGGGTAAAATGGAAGAGCGTGATTGAAGTATGTATGGCAAAGGCTTTCAGTAGTAAATGTCAGAGATCATCTAGCCTGCTTGAGAAATCAGCAGCTCTGATTGGCTCCAGAAATCAAACAAATTGAAGATTCTGTCCCCCACACCTTTAAAAAGCTGAATTAAGATCTCATTGTACTGGCACGCACAGGTGTTATTACTTACATTACCTTAGTAAGAGGGTATTTTTTAAAGAGTTACAGGGTAGTTTGTTTCTTTAATACCTGCAAGATTACTTTGAATTAAGGGCTTGAGATTTATCTGCAATTATATAATAGTTATACCATGCTAGCCTAGGCAAGAATAACAACTTAATTACAGAGTGCATGATTCCCAGATTTATTAATCTCATTATTCTTCCTAGTGTGTAGTTATCTTGGCACTTGTTATATCTAACTGTGTTTTAAAAGTACCACTCAAAGGAAATCGGTAAATAAATTCTAAAATAAGGCCCAGCCTGCCTAGCAGTGGACTCTACTTCTGCACAGTACCCAGTCACATTGAGCTGTGTGAATCATGCCACTCCTTCCAGAATATGAAGTTATTTGTATACAGGCCATGTTCATAGTCATAATGTTTGTGTTGTTGTCTCTTGAAGCCTTAGCTAGGCTTTATTTGAGGAAGGAAGATCATCTGTAAACGTTTCAATTTTACTTTTACCTTTATCTAGTCAGAAGTCTATGAGGAATTGTTTACCTGGAGTCTTTTCTGAAATCATTTATTTCCTTAAATTTTGTACTATGTTAAATGTATGAGCTGTCATTCATTACCACAAGTTCTAAGTTACTAGTACATCTTTAAGCTTCTCCATGTAAACAAAGAAAAGGCTGCATTCCTTCCTGTAGTAGTATCATGTTGGTTTTAGGACATAGTGACATGGCGAACATTTGATTAACGTTTTGAACAGTTTGAGAATATGTATGTTCGGGAGCAGAAAATCAACTGTTCATGTTTTAAGCAAGGTTATAAAATTTTAGATTTGTGAACAGGTAACAGTCATTATTGGGATAAAAGGAGGCCAGCTTGGAATTACAGACAAGGAATCCAGTTTGCTGCCCATGGTTATAATAGAAGCCAAAGAGGTATCTGGGCATCACACAAAGAATTCACATTGCCAGCATCAATCACGTTTGCTTTTGAAACATCTGCAGCCCTGTAATCACTGGGAAACTGGACAGCTCCTTAATTTGAAATGCTTATATGCAAGATCTTCTTTGAGTATCTACAAAAAAAGCAAACAATGAATCTTTGGGGGAGATTAAAGAGCATCTATGGGGCTGAGGACCAGACAACAGAAACAGACAGGTATTTGAAGAAGGAATAAAGCAAAGAACAAAACCTCATCAAATCAAGGTGACATATAACAATGTAAGGCATAGAGAGAGGATTATGAACAAAAGAGCAAAACAGGAGGATGAATAAAAGATTTTTTCTTAGGTCACTCATTCAAAAAACAAAAATAAAAGATTAGATATCAAAGGTGAAGAGTGGAAACTGTTGTCAAACATCAGGGTTTGCTGAGGACCCTGGGAGTAGCACCCAGACTTCACAGAGCAGAGGTGAGAAAGTGGCTTTGCAGGTGACCTTGGTTTCCTTGCTGTGAATTAGCAGTCTGTAATCTGGGAAGTTCCTTATCATAATTGAAAGAGAAGGGAATGAGAAGTTGAAACAGGTTTTCATCTTGTGTGTAATTTGCAATGTAATGGCTTCAGCACAGGGGAGATCCTGCCTTAATACCATTTTAATAGGACTTGTCGTTCAGCCATGTCAAAACAACTCTTGATGAGCCAAAGATTTCTAGGAAACTCTCAAAGCACCATAAAAAGCTGACTTTCCTTCTTGCCCCCTCCCCTGCTTTGATCAATCACGTGTCATCTGCACGCAGTCATCTGAGAAACAATTTAAATAAATGTCACCGTAAACAACTGAAGCATAAAAAGGTTAAAATCATAAAGACGTGAGTTCCAGGTAATTAATTTTTATATATCTGAGACTGCTCTGAGAAGGACAGGAACAATTAAGAGAAATGGCTGCTAATTGAGAAAGTGATTGAGATGTGAGAGGCCATCAGTGTCCCTTCCCTTGAAGAAATGGAGATATCCAGACTCAGCACTCAGGACTGTGTGCTGGTGTCTCCGGTATCTCAGCAGCAAATTAATTGAATGCTAATACAAAATAAGTTTTCTTCCTCCCTAAAATGACGCTGTTTTCCACTGCAAAGCTCCTCCCCTATAAGAGCCACATTAGGAAGATGTCTTAGGAATCAGTTTAGCTATTAGCCTACCAGGCAACCTTTAGTACTGTGTTTTATTGGGAGAGATGAGAAATACTTTTAAATAGTTATTTAACCTACATTTAGAGCTTGACACTCTATTCGGGTTGAGAAGTAGTAAAGGAGCTGTAGACATGACTGCTTCATTCGGAACAGGGAGGTTTTTATGGTGAGTCAGAGACAGAAAATAACCAGAGAATCTGTAAGAGTCCAAAGCAGAGAGAAAAGAAGGCAGGCTGAACATGGCCAGGGCTAGGGAGGCAGGAGAACAGAAGAGAGGAACGGAGATAGCAAGAGATAGAGGGAAGCAGGAGAGACGGGAGAAAGCACAGGAGAGCAGGAAGTAGAAGATTGCAGGAATATTCAGACAGGAAGTGAGAGTACAGACTGAACAAACCATTCAGATTATAAAGAGAGTGAGGATAATCCACCTCGAACTCATTTCTAGACATGCAGAAGAGCTGAGACCTAGCCGTCATTATTTAAATATTCAGATGTTTAATTTTCTTGTATAAGTATGGAATCTTTTTCCCAGTAGACTATACTGTTCCATGATTATGCCCCACAAAGTGCTCCACCCAGCTGTAACAAATGTCATCTATTTTCATACAGATTTGTGTTCATATTTTTATATTTTCTTGATTGTGTTTATTTGAACTTCTAATATCCATCAGCTGTGAAGTGGTACCAGTACATATGTAAACAGGAGCTGTTAAAAGCAAGTTCACAATTATCTACAAAAACATCTTTATCCTAGGGAGTACAACAAGTCCTTGGAGAAAACTAAGGATGCTGTAGGTTGCATAGGGTCTCAGACTAGATCTACCTGGAGCCCAAGAATAAGGAGATAGCAGACATCTTGGAGCATAGTGAGCAGAAAGAGTAACATGACAAAGATACAGATGTGGAAATTAATTTGCCCCTAAACTAAACACACATGCTGGAATGCTCCACAGGCTGGACATGCAAATAAAATCGATTTAAACCTGTGGGTCTCAACCCTAAATCTGTGTGAGACAAATCATTTCAACTCTGTACCTCTCAAGTCTAGCCTGAGCATTTGAAAAGTCTCCCACTGAGTTTATTGCTTCTGCTCAGCCCAGGACTTTATACTCAAACAGGCATCCTTGTGATGCCTTCTGAACAGACTTCACTGCTGTCAAAGCCACTGAGCTCAAAGCTCCCCACCGCATTCTTTTGATGGTTATTCTAATGGGAAGAGAGTGTCTATGATGGATTGCCTAAATCAGCTGGCTTCTGGACACATCTGTGGGGGGTGGTCCTATGTTCATTGATGCGGGAAGATGTAACCCACCATGGGGGGAGCCATTCCCTAGGTGTCAGTTTTGGACTGTGTGAAAGAGAATGTGAGACGAGTACAAACATTGCAAGTATTCCTTTTCCAAGGCTTCTGGCTGTGGTTTGGATGTGACAAACTGCTTTAAGTCTCTGCCATTTTGACTTGCCTGTTATAAGAAACTGTAAAGGGACTGTGATCTAAAATAAGCCCTCTGTCCCCTAAGTCATTTTCTGTCCAGGTACTTTATCACGGCAACAGAAATAACACTTGGATCATTTCCAGTTCATTAGAGAAAATTCCATGCGTTTAAAATACCTAATATTTTGCTTGCTATTTCATTGGCTTCATAGACCCCCATAGAATCTTTTTACTTTTTTAAATTTCCTTAACACTAAAAAGGAAGCAGCTCTATATTACTATTTTGAAACCTCTTCTGTCAGCCTGAAAGAATGTGACATTCCCAGCTAAGTTTAATTTCTAATAAGCAGCAATGCTTTCTTCTCTTCATTAGTATAAGTGACATTAATTCTTGGCTGCAACATATATTAAGTAACATTTTGTGAATGTTAATTTTGAATATAATTGGTTGACTCACATGTTGCCTGTTGAGTCCAGCAATTGTGCCATTAGAGTTATAAGCTTTCAGGACTGTTGCTTGCCTTCTGTATTTTTTATGGTAAACTCAGTTTATTTTTCAATATAATATGAAGATCACCATTTGTCCATCATTAGAGGTTGCTCTATGGTCATCACATTTCCATCAGGTGTGATGTGGATTTAAAGTTAATTCTTGGGGCTGGAGAGGTGGCGAAAAAAATCAAGAACCCTTATAGCTTTGCAGAGGGAACATGGGTTGGATTCTCCTCGCCAAAGGCAGCTCACAGCTGCTTCTCATTCCAGGGACACTGAGGCCTTCTCTGTCATGTTTCAGTTTCTGTTCTATTTAATGATATTTTGTAGCGATTTAGCTGAGATTAAACTCTGAAGATAGCAGTCAGGCAGTGGTGGTTTATGCCGTTAATTTCAGCACTGGGGAGTCCAAGGCAGGCAGATCTCTGTGAGTTCGAGGCCAGCCTGGTCTACAGAGCAAGTTCCAGTACAATCAAGGCTGCACAAACCCTGCCTCAATCAACAAAAAGAAAAAACTCTCAAGATAGCATTTTTACAGAACTAAAGAAGTAGTTCTATGGTTAGAAGTGCTTGTTATTGAAAGAAGTGGGGTTTGCTTCCCAGCACCCACATCTGACTTCTCACAATCCTCTAAACCTATAGGTACAAAGGATCCAACACCCTCCTCTGGCTTTTGCTGGGACCCCCCCCCACACACACACACATTCATCTATAAAACTTAATGTGCATTTACCATTCAAGTTTTTGAACTATAAATGTAATGCATCTATTTAATTTCGCAAACATTAGCAACATCATGTAGGTTTCGTTTTGTTTCCTGTTTGAGGCAAAGTAAAATGTAGCTCAGGATGACCTGGAACTCCTAATTTGCCTGCCTCCAACCCTCAAGTTTTGGGTGATAAGCAATTGCCACCGCACTGTGTTAAGTGGTACCGTCAGCTGAACCCAAGGCTCCCTACACAAGGCAAGCACAGCTGAACCACACACCCCCGTCCTATCTCACATTCTCTAATTAGTCTTTACATTTTGATTGGATAATATTGTCAGAATGGTACTGTTTTATAACATTTGAAAATATTGTGCAGTGGTTTTGTGGTGTTTTTTTATTATTTTTTTAGTTTACTCTGAAAAACATGTCAGAAGTCAAAACACCTCCCATCACCTTGGTATCATTAATTTATTTTACTGCGTATTTAAAAATATCATCTTTCTGTCTTTAAAAGCTGTCTCTTACTCATTTTCATTATTATCAAATGCTTTAAATTTAGATTGCATGTTCCGTAGATCCTTCTGTTTTTCACTTGGTAGCATCATTTGGAATGACCATTAAAATAACAAGATTTACCTCTCTCCCAAATATCTCTTGCTTCCACAGTCACCTATTTTCATCAAATTACTAGTACAAATAGCAATAACTTTAACATCAATATTGACCTCCAGAATATTACCTTAGTCCCCAAATAGCTGCTTATGAACAAGGGAGCTGTGGATACTTTTCTCTGTATTGTTGAAACAGTGAGAGGCCTAGGTAATTTGACAGCTGCATAATTAATCAAATAACAGGGTACCAAATCAAATCTTTTGTGAACTATAAATAGAATGCGTGTTGATGTGTGTGTCTCTGGTGCCTCTGGTCTCTTAAATGCAGTAATTTTAAAGGTGCTTCCTATTTCTTTGCCACTGGGTAGGAGGTGTGATAGCCTGTTTCTTTCTCCTGTTGAAATGAGAATGGTGCCGCCTGCATCTAAGGATGATGAACAGGAGCTCTGGTGGGCATTATCACAGAAAAGCAGCTATCTCTATCCTCCTTTGCCTTCAGGGTAGTCTAGATGTATTTGCCTGGGATGTAGCCATCTCCTCAACCTCAAGGAAACATGTCAAACCATGCGAAAGATTTTAATCAAAACAGACTGTAACAGGCTTATGTTTTTCACCTCATGAGCTAGAGATCGTGTGTACAATCTAGTTAGTATTATTTGCTTTAGTTCATAAACAGCTTTAAAATAAACAGATAGATAAACAAATCCAAGGTACTTGGAAGAAATGTCGGGAGATAATCCTTTATAATTTCATCTTCACACTCTTTAGGGCTTCTTGGAAAATAGGCCACCACACACTTCAGGATTTGTTTGCTTTGAGATATTAGGAATGATAATTGTCACAATTTAAAACATGTGTGAGCTAAATGGCTCAGAAGATAATATCCCTTTCTCACAAGGCAGAGAATCTAAGTTAGAGCCCCAAACCAAAGGTATAAGGAGAGAATAATTTCCTGAAAACTATTCCCTGACCTCCATAAGCATGCAGTGACAGACACACACGTACACACACACACACGTACACACACACACATACACACACTCACACACACACCACTAATAATGAGTAAAAAAAAAGTATTAAATGTAAATGTGCCCAGTATATTCTATAGAATCTTACTGTCTACTCACTCTTGGCCAATGTGGTAATGGTGACCATGTTTGGGATAAACTCCTTCCTTCAATGAAATAATCCCCTCAGGATCATAAATCCAACAGTTGCCATGACTGTCATAGGCGGATTTTTTTAAAAGTTCCTCATAGAACAAATTTAGCATTCAAGAATGAAATGAAAGCTTGCTAAGCCCAGTAATTCACTTTGGATAGCATATTTTTAAGATATCGGCATAAACAAAATCATTTTATTTGTGTATGTATTCTGCATAATACTAATGATCCAAGAGTAATCTTTAAAAATATCTCAAAAGTCTGCGGACCCTTTCTGGTAAAATGAATGAAGTGGTTATTCAGAAGTAGTTTACTGTAGAATGTTACCCTTAGTAGAAATCCCACATCTATGGATGGATAGATGCTATCAGAGTTCAGTGGAAATAAAAATAAAAATAGGAAAATTGCTGCAGTCTGCTTTTAAGAAGGAAAAATGACATGTCAATGAGAAAATCTTTATGGCCCTTAATCACAGTTATCAAACTATACCCAAAGGAATTTCAGTCCCAACCCCACACTCTTGTGTGGACCCCACGCAAGACTGAATTTCACCCAAATATCAAGGGAGGCACGTCCCTTCAGAACGCATTCCTTTTTGGTTTCAGCAGGTTCTTCTGTTGAGACCATTTCTGTAAATTTGTCAAATATAGGAAGAGCAGTTTAATAACCACCGTGATCCAACACCTAGGAAGTTTCGTCCTGATCATTTTGTTTTGAGCATGCAGCACCTACAGCATCGTTTTGGGTCTAAAGCGTCTTATTCCCCCGACCACACAGTCATTACATTCCAGTCACTGTCCTTTACCAAGTTGTTTGGAGGCGGCTGACCACCCGCTAATCTAACAAAATGTGTGTTTGCTTGCCTCAGTAGAGAACACATGCTCTGTAATACTCCTGGGCCTTAAAAGAAGTCCTTGCGTGGTTTCTTTCGGGGTCTCATTTGTCTTCATTTGTTCACCCCCGCGGAAAGCTGAGCATATGCTGCCTACAAACAATCCGGGCTAACTGACTCCACTCCTTTCGTGTTCTCCAAATTCAATTTCCAGTTCTCACTTTTTCATGATTATAATGTTGATAAAACAGAGCAGCATTGCCACTGCAGGGGAAATTACTGATGCTCAGAATGAATATAGGTTGAGTCTTAAGGCTTCTTAGAAGTATGGAAACATGAGTTGTTGTATTGGATCTGAGCAGACAAGAGATTGACATGTCAAATATGTAATATACATAAAGAAACACTCATTTTAAAAATGGACATTTCCTCCCCAGAATTTTTTTTAATTCTCTCAATCAAGAAAAATCTTCAATTAAAGATTTCTTCAATTCCTGCATAAAATTATTTTATCTTTGTATGTCATCTCAGAGTTATATTCATAAATATGAGTAGATAATTAATGGCATGAGGAATTCTTTAATATAATGAGGCACTATTGGTAAGAAGCCTTGATGTATGGAGAAATTATCTTACATCTCAGCACAACCTCGGTGATGAGTGAAAATTTGTTCAATGAGCAAACAGGGATCTAGGGTCCTAATAACCAGCTTTCTCTTCTGTGCACAGTCTTGTCTACAGTCCTGCCTAGACTTCACATTGAGTTCAAGTCTAGGCTGGGCACCTTAAGTAGGCCCCGTTAAAAATAAATTTTTGACAGTGATGGAGTAAGAGTATTCAACCTGCATATATGCATATACAAGGCCATAGAGTCCATCTATGTCAATAAATAAATAGTGTCTAATGGAATGATTACACCGCAAAAAAAGAAAGAACTCCTAGCTGCATCTTGGTCTATTCTACCTAGGATTTAATGGTTCATCATATTAACATAAAGCATCACAAAAATTAAAATAAAAATTTGATGATCCTTACCCTCTCAATGCTCGGATGGCCTTGGTTACCACTGTGTCTGGAACATTTGGAAATGCTGAACCAGAAACATTTGTGTGCCCTCTCAGTGACTGACGCTCTTATCCTATCCTGCTTGTAGTGTTTCTTCTCATCTCTCCCCGCATCCACTTGGTCTAGACTAACACAATCCTGACAGGGTCTTGTGGGTTACACTGCAAAGGACTCCATCTCATTGCCATGGGAACCGATGTCAGAGGTCATTTTCTTCCCAAGTCTTCGGTATGTTTAGAGCAGAGCTGTTGAATTTCATGCAAACTTGTTTGTTTTATTTTTTTAAATAAACAAACCCTTGACTCTCCTGTGTCATTCCACCTTAGTGAGCATCTCAGCTGAGGATACTGGGTCACCGTCTCCCAAAAGCAGAGGATTTGGGATTTTTTGTATAAAATGCAAACATTTTGTAAGATTCAAAATGACTGAAACAGTTTGAAAAGGCAAGTGGCAAAAGGATGAATGTTCTATGCTCCCATATTGGAAAATGTAAAAAAAAAATTAACAGAAAATGAAAGGGGGTTGTATGTTATGTCAGAATCGTGTATTGAAAAGTATCAGCATCGATGTTTATTAATATTTTCCAGACAAGATTTTTTTGTTTTGATATGGTTTTCATTACCCAAAATAATTTCCACCTTGGTGCTATTTTCTCATATTAGTGATTTTTAGCTTATTTCTCTCCATTATATGACTTCGCCTTATTAAAAAAATCCACAATGTGCCGAGACGATTGTCTCAAAGTTCAAGTGAAGGATGTAATGACGTTCACTTTATATGCCCTGGAGAGAGAGAGCGAATAAGAGAGAGGAGAGAGAAGACGAAGAGGGCGGGGATAAAGAGCATGAGTGAGCAAGCACACTTAGGGTCTACTCTCACACTCCTCCAATGCTGCCCTTAAACCGCTGTCATGCCCGATGCTGTCCTGCTCACTGACGATTTGCATTATGTCCATTCAGGAACACTTATTTTGCTCTAGTTGATCTCTGAAGCATTCCACCGTGCTTTCCCTATTCTTAATTTTCTTCGTGAAGTCTTTTGATAGTGCGTCTTCCCTTCCTTAACTGACCAGATTCTTCTGTCTCAGCGAGCAAAACAAATTCCGTTTCCAAACCAGAACAAGACATCAATCTAATTCACTCTTCGACTTTCTGCCTCCCCTTGGCCAGGCAGGATCTGTGGTAGCTAAGCAACCGCACCTCCAGGTCTCCCAACTGGCAGAAGTGGATCTGGAATATTGGGTAAAAACCAGAGAATGTCCCCAAAAGATGAACAGTAACTGAGAGAATAAGAATCATTTCTTACGGCTTGTGTCTCAATATTGAAAAGATCTGGCTAATATGTCAATGTGTACATGGGATGAGGCCTCATGTAGAGATAGGTGCATATGGGTAATCACTAATCACCCTTTTATAATGTGGAAAGATGGATTTAGTCCTATGTGAAGCCAATTGGGAAGAATTCTGCTTTAAAATGCATGCCTTCTACAAGTGTGACATCCTATTTCTCAAAAAATATGATTTCTTCCATCATATTTTATCCTTTGGAAAATGGCTTAATTTAATTATGTCTATCAAAAGTCCATCTATTTGCTTGACAAAGCACCCCTGCACACACATACACATGTACAAAATTCCCTTTAGGCAGTTGATCTGCGATCTTGTCAGCAAATTTTTACCTCCCCGTTTGGCTGTATGTTACCGCTGAAGACTACTCATAGGTTTCTGAAGCAGCCAGAGGAGGAAGGCAGTCGACTTAGCCTGGTCACAGGATGTTTCTTCGAGGAAGAAGTTCGACTCGAGACCTGCTTCGTGCGAAGAAAACTAAAGAAGCAGTAAATGTAAAAAAGAAAGTGGAAGCGTTTACATTTCAATAAAAAGGAATAAAGAAAGACAGAGAACTAATGATACTGGGAATGAGAAAGGGCATGAGAGACGCAGTCAGGCACCAACCAAGGTCAGGAAGTCCCGTCCCCACATCTGCAGAAAGTCCCAGGCACAGGGAAGCACCGGCTTCAGGGTCCTCCTCTGGTTCACAGTATCCCACTTGCTGTTCAAGCTGCCAACACTTCTCATTACAACGAAAGTTTAAAATTAAGGCCACGGGACCAGACAGAAGTAGAGAGTCACTAAGTGTCCTTGACCCTGCTTTGCATTTAATCCCAGCAAGTGGGTGCAGGTTACTCAACCCGTCTCAGACGCTTTTACAAATAGATGATGCTGGCCACGTGAGGTTTCTTTTCAAAGTTATTGTAAAATTAACTTCCTTGTTCTTTGTGTCATTGTAAGCGTTCCAAGCCTTTTCTATTTAAAGTTCCACTTTGCTCCCACATTAAATCGCCACATTGTTTCTTCACCAGTTACCTAAATCCCGTAATAAAATGTTTATGTTCAGTTAAATCTTGGAGTTTGTGGATGACTTAAACATCTGCTTACATTTAATAGTTTGCTGTCAAGAAGGATTTCTTGAGCTAAACTTGACAGTGTATTTCTGAAAGTGGAATTAATTCTTATTCATTCAATGTATGTATTTTGGAATACTAGAGCTGAGGCCACAGTTTGGGCCACCCTCAATGCGACCACACAGTAAAACCTGCCCAAGCTAAGGTAACTTCGGATGCAATAGGAAGCCCTGTTTCCAAACAGAAGGCACACCTTGCCTTGCTCCCTGCTTGCCAACACATTTCAGGTCCTCTTTGTTACAAATGCAGAGAAATGAGCCTGGGAGATGGCTGCAGTTGCCCTGGTAGAGAAAGTTGCTCAAAATGAGCCAAGAGGTTCGAAGATAGTTTACATATATCCTGGTTGAGCATATATATCGCCTGGAACGCTCCTTCAGAATGTGGGTTACCCAGAGTCTCCCCGAGGGGTCATGACTGTAAAGAAGCCAGAATGAGGCTTCTTTCTCAGGGGCTTCTGTGCTAATATAATCCTACTAAGTCTTCTAAAAAGGCCAGTAGATTAGGGAAGATGCAACGCTCCGCAGAGGAAATAATCGCAGCACCAGTGCTACACCAGTGCACTGAACGAAGGACGAACCTATCACGTCGAACTTCCAAGGAAAACTTGAAAAATCTAATGGGTGTTTTCAAAGACCCTGGGGGAACATGCCAAGAACCACTGAGAGAAGACTTATGAAGCCAGCCTTGATGCCCTGCAGTTGCCAGTGTTCAGGGGCATCACTCCTCTGAGAGATTTACAGCTGTCTCTCTCACAAGGACAAAGCAGTGGTCTGAACTCATAACTAAGTCATATTTCTCCCAGACATAGATCCAAGTGTTTTGTTACCACGGAAAACGCCAGGTCTCAGATGCTGGGATTTACATAATGAAATTTAATCTGTGGAAGTTACTCTGCTGTTTGCATTTCAGCTAGGGTGGAGCTGATGGGGCAGCCGATCTACAGGCTATATTTTGAATGTCTCCCATGAGAGAGACATAATACCATCAATCCTTGGTGTTTGCTTGCCCTGTGTTCTCAGGAAATTCCAGGTCTCAGGGAAACATTATGATTCCAAGGAATCCTGTGTGTATTTCCATTCCAGTGTCATTTTGTAGGTGATCTGTTTGTTTGCATATTTTTGTTACCATTTAGATAAATCATGCAGAATCTTTATGGGATAAGTTCTGTTATGGGACAATGCCTCTTTTTACCCCACTTACATTAACAAAATACAAATTAAAAAGTCATTTCATTTCTATCTCCAAATGAGCATTTTGTTCAATTCCTCTTTCAGTATCGTGGATGTACTGTGTATAATTATATAGAGCTCCCAATTTTTAATTTTCTGCACAGAACACGATGTTATTTATAAAGAAAATAAACAAATTATAAAATGTGAACATATTAGATTAACCACAACCAGAAAGTGATACTAACATTTCTCTTCTTAGTACTAAATGCAAATTCAGTGTATAAAATTGAAAATACTGTCTTTGAAATACAAGGCAGGGACTGAGGATGGACCTCAGTGGTAGAATGCTGATATATTTGTCAAAAGACCGGGTTAGAAAGCCCTAAATAATCTTAAAGCAGTTATGAGAAGGAAAAAACTTATCTGTGGTTTATGGTAATAACACTAATTCATTTGTACTTACTTGATATTTAGCGAAATGAGAGACACAGTATGATAAACATTACTAAATTTAAGTGGCATATATAAAAGCTACTAATATATCATATCTCTTCTATCCTGGCCCACACTTACTAGATAACAAATAGCAGTTGACCAATAATTGTGCTTGCATATAAAATTTTTTGGATGTTTATGTGGAAGTCCTATTTACCAACAGCTTGCTAAAAGTACTATGTATGTACCCCAAATACATAGGGCTGGAGAGACAGCTTACTAATTAGAAAGAATCCTTTCTTCTCTTGAAGAGGACTGTGTTCCCAACACCCAAACAAAGAGATACACAGCCATCTGTAACTCTAGTTCCTAGGGCTCTGACGTTATCTTGTGGCCTTTTCAGGCATCTGCTCTCTTTCTCTGTCACATACAATCATATACACCTAATTAAAAATAAAACTAAATATTACAAAAACTCAGTCAATATTGTGTTTATAATTAATAAAATGCTTTTAATATTCTTATAAAATCTTATTTGATAATAGCTTGTATAAAAGGAATGATTAGACTCTATCTAAATAATACTCTAATTCACTCATCTTAAGATTCAGGGTTCATAGAGAAAATGTCTAGAACAAACCTAGTCATATTTATTTATTTATTTATGCTTGCTTGGATTTTGTTTTGTTTTGTGTTTTGTTTTTAGAGACGAAGTTTCTCTGTGTAACAGCTCTAGCTGGCCTGGAACTCACAGAGCTCCACCTGCCTCTGCCTCCTGAGTGCTGAGATTAAAGTCACGTGCCACCCGGCTAACATAGCTATCTTCTAAGACAAATCCAGTCGAGTTATTTCTGAATAAATCAGTTTCTCTGAATAATCCAAATTCATTTAAAGTATTTTAGACACATATTTGAAAACAGTAAGAGT
Source organism: Bramus lutescens (assembly GCA_001685075.1). Taxonomy (NCBI): domain Eukaryota; kingdom Metazoa; phylum Chordata; class Mammalia; order Rodentia; family Cricetidae; genus Bramus; species Bramus lutescens. The sequence continues at coordinate 52,630 of LOEQ01001470.1, read as the reverse complement.
TCAGAATCAAAAGCTGCTGTAGATATGATTGGATATAAAATGCTATTAAGACCAATTAGAATTTGTGCTACACTGCACTCTTAAAAGTGCCAACGTTGAGAACTTATTCCATGAATGCTTCTGTAGTCTATATTACATTTGCCAAGGGAGCCTATTTTGTGGAATATTCTTTACGGGTTCTACGTGTACTTATAAAACTTGAAAAATCCATAAAAGACCCAAAGAGGTAGAAATAAAATCCGCCAAATCTTCTTGTCTGTATATCTATTACCTATCATAATTTTATCGATCTCTATCTTTTTCTATCATTGTCTATCTTTCTGGCTAATCCAAACCTACCCGACACAAGCTTATCTCTGTCTCAGTCTGATTTTGTTCACTGAATCATATTTTTTGTTCAAGATATACATGTTTGAGTATATACAATTCTGCTGTTCTTAAATAGTCTTACATTATGCATCAACCTACATATTTTCATTAAGTACTTTGTAGAAAAGTTTATCAATGAATGTGCTCAGTATATTTTGTAAATTAACATGTGCATCACAAACTTTCTGACCCCCTATCATGAAGTCCTCCAGGAATCAAAAACATCTAGTTTACTTCAACTGCTTGAATATGACTAGAATTCTGAAACACTCTCAAGGCCTTCATAGATTGATCCAACTCATCTGCAGATCAATGAGTTTTAAGATGATACCTTCAATTTTTATTTTAAAAGCACAAAGACAATTTTTAAAAATTGGATGTAAAACTGGTATATTATTTATTTTTTTAATTAATTTCAATGTAGTTCACTTTAACAAGGCCAAATATAATACCCATTGTAAGTGAATACGCAGCTCCCTCCCCCAGAATTTTAACTTATGCTTAAATACAATAGTTAAATAATTTATGTTCAGATTTCCCATCATAGCTAGTCTTCAAATCAAGTAGCAGTGATGTATATATCAATGGAGACCTTCATGCCTCCAAGCAGCCTTCTCAACGAAGTATTGTGAGCCCCAATCCTTCTTAGATATTCTGGAGACTAGATTAACTCTGTCTCTAATTGATGGCAAAAACATGGTCATATAAAGGCTTCAGGGCTGTAATAGATTCTGTGTAGAAAATTGTGGAATGCTTAAGAGCGAAGTTCCGATCTGTGACCCTTGAGAACACGCTAAGTCAATTTGCAGCTGAAGCCCTTTATTTCAAGAAGGTTATTTGTGCTGTCTGGGTTATTCAGTGCTACAGATAACAAAGGAAAGGGTCATTAATCATATTCTAAAGGAAAATTTAGAGACATCCAAGCATACAAGGATCAAATTATGAAATGTTGTAAGAACACATTGATCATTCTGTAAAGCGTAGTAGGTAAGAAAAATGTCATGTATATCATGGGTGGTCAGAATATGTACGGCAGAGCTGGGGCGGTGTCAGAGAAAGGGAAAGGGATAAAATGGACCATACTAAATAAGTATTTATATACTATACTACTATATATATATAAACAAAGTCAAATATAAGCCACTAAGGACATGATATTTATAAAAACTTAAGCAGGAAAGAAGACTTGGATTTTTATTCAGATTATTTCTATAAATTCATGAAATTAATGAACCAAAGTACAAATATAACAGGCAAGAGAAGAAAATGACTGGTCACCCTTGTGTGTTATTGATAAAGTCAAGTTTAAACCACTGGGAGACCAAATATATAAGGACTGACATAGTTTCCCACAAACCAGAATTATAAACGGTGGCAAAGATGTGGAACAACTGGGTTTATTCTGCATCTAGAATGAAAAACCCGTACGATGTCTTTTGAAGAACAGTGGTAATCATCTATTCGACCACACATTTTTTTCAGTTGCTTTATTCTTAGGTTTGAGCCAAGCCTGTCCATGTAAGTAAACATCCAAGAAGGTTCAGTAAGATTGTTCGTAATACCCGAGAATAAAATCAAGCCAGCCTATTACAAGCATGTAATTACAGCCTATTTCAAGCATGAATAAACAGCGCTTGGTTTGTTCATGCAATGAACTATTTTATAAATATTGAAGTAAGTTGCTGTGAACACACATGTCACATTCGTGTAAGACATAATGAAGCAGAAGGGAATGAGTTTCAACATGATATACAGTCTTCCCTTCATAGAAAATTCAAGACAACACTAATTGTGATGTTAGAAAATACATATAGCTATATATGTGTGTCTGTGTGCTTGTGTATGTGTATGCATGTGTGCATGTGTGTATGTGTGCACATGTATATGTCTTAGTGTGTGTATTTTTATGTGTATGTAGGTGTGTTTCTCATTCTCCCTTTCTCTGTTGTATTGATTAAGGAAACTTGAGCTAGACAGAGTAAGGGAACCACCCCAAAATACTCACAAAGTCCCTGTTAACAAGCAAACCCAGAATGGAATTGTTCTTTAATGATGAAGCCACCACAAGGACTCATCAAAAAGTATATGCCATTGGAACCACAATGAGCTTTAAGTGCAGTAAGTCAAAACGCACAAACAACTTCTCCCAAGGTTTTCTCTTGATTATCATGGAGAATAATTTTTGACGGCTCACTGTCCTCCCTCCTTTCAATTTCCAAAGCACATGAGGACTTCTCAGCAACATCTTGAACATTCCTGAATTCAGGTTTAGAATGGAGGGAAAGAGACAGGTTTCTCAGTCAGACGCAAGTCCATAAGGAACAAAACAAGGGAAACCACCAGAGAAGCGATGAGACTGCTGAAAAGCGTTGTAAGAAATATTTCTGTGACCTGTGGATCCTCTTCCCTGTGTCTGTACGGCAGATGCCCTCGAACTGGAGTGCTTTCAAAACAGCTTCCTGGAAGCTAACCCACTGCCTTTGTTTTGCATAAGGGCTTTGGGACTACATGCTATAGGTTGCATAAAATGAGCCCACAGGCTTCCTTTTGCTGTAGGGTTTATGGCCTACTGCTATAAAGTAACGGTGGTCTGATACCCTGTGTGAGATGATTTGGAGATCTGTAGTGTCAGAGACACAGGCTTCCTTTTCTGCTGTAGGGTTTATGCCTACTGCTAGGAAGTAATGATGGTTCGATTCCCTGTGTGGGATGATTTGGAGATCTGTAGTGTCAGAGACACAGGCTTCCTTTTCTGCTGTAGCGTTTATGCCTACTGCTAGGAAGTAATGAGGGTTCGATTCCCTGTGTGGGATGATTTGGAGACACAGGCTTCTGAGGAAGTAAATTTTAAAGGTTAGAGGGCCAAAGAAACATTTGAAAGTGGGAATTTGGCAAAAGTACACAGATGTGCAACTGAAAGGATATTCAAATGCATTTTTTCATTTTCTTTATTATTATTAAAAATTTCCACCTCCTCCTCCCATTTTCCTCCCCCTACCCCCATTCCCC
>LOEQ01001470.1:37782-48425 GCA_001685075.1 Bramus lutescens | reverse complement strand
TGAGCAGCTGAGGAGAGGGCGCCTCAACTGGCCCCATCCTATAGCCACATTGATCAAATGCAAATTTTGAAAGTGATTTCCATCTTAGAATATACATAACTTTACATACAAGAAAAATTTGGGTACATTTCAGAGTAAATACTCTTAATAGTGAAAGATTCACAAAGTTCCATCATCAAGACAATAATATGAAGGGATTTTTGTTGTTGTTTCCTCAGTGGATTTTGTTATTTGTCTGTCTATAACATAAAATTCCAATGGCTCTGTAGGTGTTGATATTATTTTCATGAGGGGTGCCCATGTGACTTCTGCCCTGTGTTCTTTCCAATACTAGTCCAGGGAAGAAAACTATCAGTGTTGTTTGGAAGACTAATAAGAGCCTGGTGTCCTTCATTATGGAATATATAAGCTTCACAAATATGCATAAGGGCTCCATTTATTAATATATCACTGTAATAGCCTTCAATGCAACCTCGTTGGCCTTGCCACTCACCCAAGTTAATTTACTTTTCAAAAATATGCCAAAGGCAGAAAGCATGTTAAAGTTTCTTATAGCTTTCAGCCAATATGTTATTTCTACAACTTGTAAAAAAAAAAAGCAAAATAAGCCAAATAAAAACAAATAGTCTCTAAAGGGATCATGTAAGTCTATTGATTTATATACAAATGTGCAAAAGAACATGTTGAGTTTGATATTCATTTCTGTACTATTTAACACATGCATATAAGCAAGACGACAGAATATTTTCAAAGTCTTCTTGGAAAAAGCTAAATTTATAATACAATATAAAAGGAGAATAGTAATATCCACAACTTCCCTGTTGTGCACTCTAAATATTATTTTATTGAAGAGATTATTATAGTGGTATATTATTTGTGTTTTAATAGATAAAGCTTGCCTGAAGATCAGAGGGCAAAGCAGCCATACTAGTCAGCCATGCAGGCCAGGGAATGGTGGCAAACACCTTTAATCCCAGGACTAGAGGCAGAAGATCTCTATGAGTTCAAGGCCACCCTAGGCTACACAAGACTGAATCTGTCTAAAAGAGAAACAGATCACTCACACAAAGGTCTTAGCATTTAGGATCACAAACTTTTAATCCCAGCACTAGGGAGGTGGAGACAGGAGTGATATGGTTTGGTAGAGAGAGGAATATAAAGGAGAAGAGACAGGAACTCCGAGGACAGTGAAGTTTGAAGTTGATGGAGAGCATTGCAGGATCACCCCTTTGTCTGAGCCTTGGTAGAGGTAAGATCTCTCTAGTGGCTTGGCTGCTTTGCTTTTCTGATCTTCAGGTTGAACCCCAATAGCTGTTTCTGGGTTTTTATTATTCGTGCTACAATGTATAATATCTTTAAAATGCAGATCAAGTAGTAGGTATTAATGAATGTTAAAAAGATAAATACTTGTTCAAATATAAATATCATTGTTATTAATAAAGTAATTCAGTGGTAAATACAAATGGTTAAATTTAATAATTTAAGTGTGAAATTTATAACATGCTGCATTTTCAAATCATTTGAGTGTTTTGAATATATAATGAATGACTTAATATTTTAATGTAGCTTTTTTAATCATGTAAGATTATTGCTTGTTTAAAATTGGGAACAAATATCTAAACACTGATAAATTGGTGAGTTCAGGACTTCATTAGCTGAAGAACATAGACGTAAAATTAGTATCTATAATATTCTAAGACAGTATCCTAGTCTCTTTTTTAAATGCCAGGAAACTGTGTGGATATATAGACACATTTTACCTCCTCAGGGCTGCATCCAACCCTATTCGTTTTAGAGTTAGCATAATGTCTTGGGAATTGGTATAATTTCATTTAATTTAGAATATATCATTCCTTCACCAAATAGAGAGTACTGTTAGCCATGTGTTGCTCAGGAAAATAAGTCCCTGGAATGCTAAGCTGAAGTCTACTTAGAAGTTTAGCACTGTTTCTCATACTGGAATCTCTTAGGATTGAAAAGTTTAATAATCAGTCTTCTGGAGTCAAACATAGGTCCTTAATTTTAGATCTGATATATTTATGTAAGCACAGAATATATTTTCCCAGTAATTAAATAGAAAATACTTAACATATAAGAACTACCTGAAATTATTTTAAAGATTTTCTATCTAAAGAAGACCTGGATTTAAGACTCAAATGGGCTGTGCACCTTTTGGATATAGATCTGATATAATAAGACTAAATCTTATAATTCTATGAATTATGACTCACATTTGTCTGATGTAAGTTAATGAGATCAAAATTTTAAATATCTGAAATTGGAGCACCTGTCTTTCATACAGGGCAGTGGTTTAGACCTTAAAAATGTTGAGAGCTAAGACTCCTTAAACTAACAGAAAAGTTTCTTAAACCATCCTATCGCAAATGGTTGCTAAGAAAAAATTCTGCTTGTTTATCTGTATGTGCTCAAATTTGTACTTAAACTATTTGAAAGCCAAACTTCAGTTGCATTCTATGAGTCTTCTCATAAAACCACAATAACCATGCCTGAAAATTCTGTCTTGGATGAGCTCAGAAGAGAAAATATGTCTCAGTAATGCTAGTGCATAGAAGCGAGTGCTTCTGCTGCAAGCCTCTTGGCCTTCATAACCACTCAAAGACACAAGGATTTTTCGGGTGTATTTTTGTTACTGTGAAAGAATCTATGATTATCTTTACAGTGTGAACATCCACGTGCACATAATTCAAGTTAGATATGTGTCCCCATAGCTAAAGTGGGAAAAGGAGCCAAACCACAGTGAAATGACAGGGTACCCTGCAAATGGGTGTGAGGCGTGGTTTCCCCAAGACACCAAACACTATCACACAGCGTCTGTTTCAGAAGGAAAGCATGAGAATCCCTCAGTGCTCAGGTGGCTTGTCTCTGTCTCCTAGAATTCAACTTGGTTGTGAAATTCTTTGAAATTCACTAGGCATTAGGCTGTGGTTTATAAAGATGAATTGGGTATTTTCTGCAGTACCAATACAATTCTTGGTAAAGAAGTAGGTATAGAAGATAGAGGGAGATTTTCAACCACGCTTTCAAGAATTTGCAGCAGTATTTGAGCTATGAATGACTCCACAATCGCAACATGTACCAGCTCCATACACTAGACAGGCAGGTCACAAGCTAAGAGAAATAGGGAGATAAGGAGAGACAGCGGTTCCCACCTCCCAGGGATGATTCACTTCCAAACAAACAGCATTTTACACACTTGAAGGAATTCTCTGTGTAATCACAAATAGACTCTTCTGGTCCCTTAATTGAATATTTAGTTATTTTATTTCCAACTCTTCAGTAGTATTTTGCAGGTTTTAGTGTGTAAAGATACCATTATCATTCAAATGTAAACACTATCATTTCAACTTACTTATTTTTATTAATGCTAATAATAAGATTTTATGAAGTGCAGTGTGATAATTCAATACTTTTATATAAAATGTGTAAGAATCAAATTAGAGTAGTAAACATCTTCATATTGATCTTTAATAAGCTATTTTGACCCACACATAGTAATTGTATATATCTGTGATGTACAGTGTAAGTCAGTAATTAATCACTACGCAATAAATTATCTTAAAATGTGCTTTATGTATTTGTGTGTTCATTTATTTCACTGTGCACTCAGAAAGGATCTCACTCTGCAGCTGAGGCTGGCTTGATATTTTTCATCCTCCTATCTCAGAATCAAAAGTACAGATATCATAGATAACAGCATGTCACACCTAGCTCATAGTTATTTATTTGTTTTGTTTTGGTTTTTTTTAGCATGCTAGGAGTTGTGACAATGACCTCCTACATACAAGAGCTCTACCAACAACTTTTCAAAGAAGTTTTTGACTTATAATTATATTTACTATTTTAGTATTTATTTATAATCTCATTTTATTGATTTCTACTTTTATTTCACTTAGAATACTGTCTTTGTGGAATGTATTATGTAGCACATTAATGGATTAGTTTATCATTGAATACCTGGTTAATTTTTCTAAATATTCAATATGCAATAGACTACAATAGTACCCCTACCACCACCAGCTGAGCTGGAACCAGGTCCTCTGCCCTCTGCTCTCTCAGCAAGGAATTCTTGTTACATGGAGTGGATCCTTCTGAACACTGTTATTTCTGTACTCTTCCCTAGGCTGGTCCCATCTACCAAAGATATTTTAGTGTAGATAAAAGCTCAAAACAGAAAGCATTCAATTTGTGCTATTCTTTCAAAGGAATATATACACATTTTGAAATGAAATGATGACTTTGAAAAATGTTTATTAACTTTTAACAAAATTATTATCAATTAAATATAACCCTACATATTCTGTAATATTTGAAAATTCTCAGATTTAAAAGTAATGATTTGTTTGAGAAGTAATCTCCAGTATTATCACTGAGGACTCACTTTTTTCTTACCTATCGTATTAGTAATGGCTTTCCAAAGGAACATATGTACGGTATGTTAGAGTGTTTGCGGGATGTGGTCCATTGAGTCTAACAATGGCTATCTACTGATGAGAAGTCCAAGAATCCAGCAAAAGCTCAGTCTACAAGCCTTGATGTTTCAGCTGGTCTTCAGGGCACATACAAGTCCCGAAGAAGGAGACTCTAACACCAGAGAAGGAATGGCCTTCTCAGAGAGAGCTAGGGCAAGCAAGCAAAGAAAGAAAGCTTACTTCTTAAAGGTTGCCACAAGAAAGTGTGGCCCAGATTTAGGGTGGATCTTCTGACTTCAACTGATCTGGATTTAAAGTGGGTCTTCATACCTCAAATAATCCAATTAATTAAAAATCTCTCACAGGTGTACCCAGCAGCCTGGGTTTTTAGTTCATTCCAAATGTAGACAGGTCGACTACAAAATGCAGCCATCACACCCATAAACCTAGAATTTTATGCCTAACTCACAATTGGTAACAGATGGGGAAAATTCTATTAACATGTGTTGTGAGTTTCTAGAGGAGAATTGATATAAAAATATCAGTCCTAATATGCCAACAAGAGGTTTAAAATTATCACTTCTCCAAATTTTCTGGGGAAAAAAGATGGAACCTTTTCACTAAGACAGATTCTTTTTTCTCTTCTTCTTATTATGTTTATTTATTCATGATATAAAATAGTACACATATGATAATGATCTAGTCCAATATACTAAACTACTCTAGGTTAAAAAAATTATTCTATTTCCTCCTTCCATACCAAGTCTCCTGAAGTGTTCACATTTTTTAGTTTTTCTAATGTCAAGTAAAGTAATAATAAATCATAGCCATATTTCTTTCATGTCCTCAATTTATATTATAAGAGACTTATTGACAGCAATGATATAAGATGAGGAATCTAATTTACACATCTCCATCTCCACTGATTTTATTTGCTGTGCTATTTTGAGTTTTTTGCTGTTTATGTCACGTTAAATATTGTAATCTCCATTGCTCATTTCAACAAGTCTACTTAATGATGAGAGTGGATTTTAAATTATCTGATGAATTACCAAAACCAAAATTTATTCTGGGTTGATAGCTTGGTGACTCTACAGAAACAAGGAGAGAAAAGGTGGGGAAGGTCACAGGGTGCCCTCAAAATGAGATTTCTTTACTTGATACTCCAAGAGGATAGTTCAGATCCTAGGCTTTTTTTTTTAATTGGGTATAAGAAAGAGGGTTTGCCTCTCTAATAGTCAAAGACTTCAGAGAATTCCCTGGAATATCTGACTTTGAGGCACGCGGTTGGATTGCAAAGGGCCATCAGTTTCTTAGAGCCTCCTGGGGTCGACTAGAATGATGCACGTGGAAAGCTCGTGAAGAATTAACTGGTGAAATAGAAGCAAAGCACTTGATGTATGAGTTAACTCTGACGCACGTTCTCTGCATATCTGACTGAAAGGTGCGCTTACAGCTCTTAACTAACCAAGACAAAGTACAGGGAGAGGAGCGATGGAAATGAGGAAGGGAGGAGGAAAGGAAAAGGAGAGAATTCTAGATTTTCTATATGTATGAAGGAGAGAAGAAGAAGAATCATTTGGGTTTAAAGGAGTAATTTTTATTGTGAGGTGATATATCCATGATTTTAAATCCACATTAAAGGACGTGATACAATGTTACTAAATTATTGTTATCAATGCCTCGTTATTTATAGTAAAATATCGTAAAGCCACTTAGAAAATGTACAAACAATTACATAGCGCCTGAGATTTTTGTGAGGAACTAGCCGTCAGCCAATAATTATATATCGTCCCTATGATTTTAATAAAACAATATTGCCTTGTTTATTTAATATGATGGCCCATTTTAAATAAAACCAAATGCCATGCAATGTCCACTGAGAGTTTAAACTACTAGATTTGCCAAAGAGTACATAGCAGAGGTCAGTGTTCTTCATTTCAAAATAAATCACAGAAAAGCATGTTGCAGTATTTCCTCAGACACTGAGCAAATACTGATTTCCCCTAGACTCACCGCTTATATATTTTGGCTGAGAGCTGTAAACCTTTAATGTTTAAACAATGTTCTAAGAGCATTATTTCACAGAGATATTAGAGGAAGTTTACTTAATGTATGTAAAACAAAAAATGCGAAAACCTACCTTCTTCTTTGAACCACTAATGGAAAGCAGCGTAAGGAATTCCCTGAGACGACCTCCAGGAAATATGATCTGATCAAAACTTTATCTAGAATAGTGTTTCCCAAGTTGATCTGCTGAGTAAGATTTTCATTGTTCCCTTGGGCATAAATGTTACTGTTTCCTCCTTTAACTGAGCCACATCTCCTGCACATCTTCTACGATAATGACAGAGCTGAAAGGCTGCAACCCAGTCCTCTGACTTCAAGAGTCTAAACTTATAGCTTGGTCCCTTTCAAAATATAAGTGTTCTGTTCCTCTTTTCAAAAATTGGTTTATTTTACTATTTATGCATAATTTGAGTGTTTGCCTGCATGTATATAGCTACATCATGTTTTGCAGTGCCTGCGGAGTCTAGAAGAGGGTGTTGGAAGCCCTGCATCTCGAATTACAGAGAGTTGTGAACCACCACTTGGGTTTTTGGAAACACAAGCAGGGTTCTCTGAGAGAGAAACCAATGTGCTTAGTTCTGATTAATTTACCTACTCACCTCTACCACACCAGTATGGCACTCTTGATAGACCAATGGATACTGCTGAACATCAAACTGAGAAACACTGACTTAAAAGAATCCCTTATCATCCTAAACAGAGTCCTTTCATACCACTCTTCATTCAATAAACATAACTGTTGGGTGTACTTTGTTTGAATTACATAAAACTTGAATGGTGTAGCTTTGATTTCTTTTTAATTAAACTATATTTCGAGTGGTTTTTTCAAGTTCACTGTAATTATCTACATAAAATAATTTAAAATTATTTAAAAATGAAAGAATGTAGAATCTTAAATCTTTTCTAAAACAGGGAGAACTCACGTAAGGAACTGTTTGACGTCTTTACATTTCGCTGAAGTCTTCTAAGCAGTTTAACAATGTATATTTTCTCCCAAACTTCCTCCTGGGAGAATCCCTTAAAGTTCTGTGAACATACCTACTACATGTTTTCATTTTGTTTTGTTTTGTTTCATGTTTTAATTTTGAATTTAAGAGAGGCTCATTTCCCCTTCAGACTTAGAATTAACTTGTGTCAAATTATACATCCAGGAGATTGAGTTTCTGTGCCTACTTGGTTTTTAGTGCATATACAGCTGTCCAAATTCAAGCAAGCATCCTGATGTCAGCGTTCCCTGAAGTGTGAGTGTGCAGCACAGCTAAACGCTCTTAATTTTCTTCCAGGAAGAACTGAACCCCATTTTGGTGACCCCACCTATCCAAGCCATCGATCAGGACCGAAACATCCAGCCACCATCAGATCGACCTGGCATCCTCTACTCCATCCTTGTCGGTTTGTATTTGCCAACATTTTATCCTGTTAGAAATCTATGAACGAATCCCCTCAAATCATATCAAGCTCTTTAATAGCAAGGCTTTTCTTATTGAAAGTAACATATATAAAACCAGATACAAATCTGAGTTTTTCTTTATTCCTGTTTCAGTAAATTGTTATAGAACAGACAATATTGCCTTTATAAAACAAACAAGTTGCAGATCAACTTTAAAGCATTTTTCAGTGTTTTCCAAAATCAAAGAACTATGGGCTTTTGTGAAGCTTATGGAGGAAGGAAAGGACTACCAAGCCATGCACACGATACAGATACCAAGAGCCCATTTCTGCTCTGAAAACAAAGTATGTGCTAATGCATCTCCATACATGCTATCATTTGCACCAGTTGCAAAAATGAGGAGATTTGACAAAACTGTTCTTAAATGACGTTGAAAAAACGTTGATGTTTCTGATGTGTATGATTGACAGGTTCTGGGAAGGCAGGTGCATGAGAGAGACCAGCATCTCTGAACTAGAAATTGGTGGTTTCGGAAGGACTCCAGTAGAGTTCAACATTCTCTTTCCAGTCCTAGTCTCTGGCTTTGCCTCCAGCCTGTGTGCTCACACGCACACACCACCATATTAGGCAGATTCTAGATAATTGTACACTGCCGAACTTAGGAGTAGTATTTCTAACATTGCCCCCCCATAGTTCTACTTCAAGACTTTAGTCTTTAGAGTAATTTGTGGAACACAGGCCAAATACATAGATTAACCATTTAATTATTTTTTTTTAGTTTTTAATGAATGCAAGTCTTTTTAAGGCCACAGTTTTCTTGATATAAATAACAGAAAACATGAAATTTTTAATCCACCAATTAGAGAAAATGATGAAGTATGTCCATCTGTTCTGTACATAGAGAAGGGAGAGGCAAATACTACAGTTTAAAGAGGGGATACATGGGCACCAAAGTCTCAAAAGCAGAACTAAAATACAGGGGCGAGGACAAAGAAAAGACTCCTAGAAGAGCTGCCTGGCTGTGGCTACAGCTATTTTCACAGGAAAGCTGGTTTCCAAGTGCAATTAAAGTCCCTCTGTGACCCAAGTCAGCTCTCTGGCACCATGAGACATTAGTGCCCATGCTGTACTTACCAAGACTTTCTACAAAAGAGACAGGAAATGATCGGCAGATTAACAGAAGCAATGCCCAGGAATATCATCCAACCATTTGCAAAACTGATAACGAAAGACATGCCCTGCATTAACGATTAGAGTTTGATATGTCCTTAAATGGGTTAATGTGGTTATGGATGTAAACTCAGTTTGTTTAACTGGTAGTCTTCCCATTTGTAGCAATAAGGAGAAGAATTTTAGTCTCTGAATCAGGCTACAGGGAAAACTTTCAAAATTAGATTTCTAGTAAGTACAAAATAAGGATTTCTGCTGAGCTGAACTTTTCCATGAACTATACATATATTTAGATACTTTATTTGATTTTGTTTTGTATTTATTATTCCTTATTTTCACCATTTTCATTTAATTTACATACCAACCACAAGTTCTCCTCCCTCCTCTCCTCCTGATCCATCCCCCACCTCTTCCTACTCCCCCATTTACTCCTCCTCCATCTCCACTTAGATGGGGTGAGGCCTCCCCTGGGAATCAATAAAGCATGGTACATCAAGCTGAGTCAGGACTAAGCTCCTGTCCCACCCACCACATCAAGGCTGAACAAGGCATCTCGCCATAGGGAATAGGTTCCAAAGAGCCTGCTCATCAGAAACAGGTCCTGGTCCCACTGCTAGGGGCTCCACAAAAGACCAAGCTACACAATTCTTAACCAGATGCAGGGGACTCTATCAGTCCCCTGCTGGCTCCCTAGCTATCAGTCCAGAGTTCGTGAGGTTCCACAAGCTCAGGTCAGGGGTCTCTGTGGGTTTCCCCATCATAAACTTGACTTACCCTCCCCTTGCCAAACCTTACTTATAAAATCCCTCCACCCTCTCTCTCTTCAACTGGAATCCGATAGTTTCTCCCAGCGCTTGGCTGTGGGTCTCTGCATCTGCTTCCATCAAACACAATGAGCCTCTCTACACCAAGGTCTCTCCCCATCACTCTCCCAGTCTGTCATGCCCACAACTCGACCATCTAACATCCCTCATGTTCCATCTCCCCATCCCTCCCCCTACTCTCTCCTCCACTCCCAGTTTACACAGGTCATCCTATCCACTTCCCCTTCCCAGGAAAATCATGTTTCCCCTTAGGTTCCTTCTTGTTACCTAGGTTCTCTGGGGCTGAAGATTATAGCCTGGTTATGTTTTCTAGTTCCATCCACTTCATTGCAAACTTCATGATTACGTTGTTTTGGTTTGTTTTTCTCTGCTGAATAATACTCCACTGTGTAGATATACCACATTTCCTTTATCTAGTCTTTCGTTGAGGGGTATCTAGGTTGTTTCCACATTCTGTCTATTATGAATAATGCTGCTATGAACATAGTTGAATAAGTGTCCTTGGGGTGTTGTTGAACATCCTTTGTGTATATCCCCAAGAGTAATATTGCTGGGCCTTGAGGTAGATTGATTCCCAATTTTCTGAGAAACTGCCATACTAATTTCCAAAGTGGCTATACATGTTTGTAATGATGGGGGTGAGCAGGCCTGCTTTTCGTCCGGCCCAGCTCCCGCACAGCTACCTTATACCCTGAAATAACAACACACAAATGGTATTCATTTAAGCACTGCCTGGCCCATTATATCTAGCCTCTTCTT
>LOEQ01001470.1:23537-37766 GCA_001685075.1 Bramus lutescens | reverse complement strand
GAAAGTAACACATAGACAGATGACCCTCCTACATCATTTCCCCTTTTTCTGTTGTTATTTCAGGGTATAAGCTAGCTGTGCGGGAGCTGGGCCATCCGAAAAACAGGCCCGCTCCCCTTTTGCTACACATGTTTGCACTCCTACCAGCAGTGGAGGATGTTTTCCTTACTCCACATCTTCTCAAGCATAAGCTGTCATTAGTGTTTTTATTGTTGGTCATTCTGACAGGCATAAGATAGTTTCTCAGAGTCATTTTGATTTGCATTTCCTTGATAGCTAAGGATGTTGAATATTTCTTTAAGTGTATCTCAGCCATTCAAAATTCTTCTGTTGAGAATTCTTTTTAAATCTATACCCCATTTTTAATGAGATTATTGATATTTTGATGTCTAGTTTCTTAAGTTCTTTATGTATTTTGGATATCAGTCCTCTGTTAGATGTGGGGTTGGTGAAGATCTTTTTTCAATTTTGTAGGCTGCCATTTTGTCTTATTAACAGTGTCCTTTGCCTTTCAGAAGCTTCTAAGTTTCAGGAGATCCCATTTATTAATTGTCAATCTCAATATCTGTATTACTGGTGTTATATTCAGGAAGCAGTCTCCTGTGCCAATACATTCAAGTCTGATTCCCACTTTCTCATCTATCAGTTTCAGTGAAACTTGATTTATGTTGTGGCCTTTGATCTACTAGGCTTGAGTTTTGTGCAGGGCAATAGATATGGATCTATTTTCATTCTTCTACATGCTGCCATTCAGTTATGCCAACATCATTTGTTGAAGATGCTTTCTTTTTTCCATTGCATGCTTCTGGCTTCTTTGTCAAAATTAGCTATTCACTGGTGTGTGGGGTTTTGTCAGGGTCTTTAATTTGATTCTGTTGATACAAGTGTCCGCTTTTATGCCAATACCAAACACTTTTAATTACTATAGCTCTGTAGAAGAGTTTGAAGTAAGGGGTAAAGATACCTTCAGAAGTTCCTTTATTGTACAGGATTGTTATAGCTACCCTGGGTTTTTTGTTTTTCTCTATTAAATTGTGCATTGGTCCTTTGACGTCTGTGAAGAATTGTGTTACGATTTTGATGGGGACTACAATGAATCTGTAGATTGCTTTTGGTAAGATCACCATTGGTGCTATGTTAAACCTACTGAATCCATGAGCATTGAAGATCACTCCATTTTCTGATCTCTTCCCCAAATTTCTTTCTTCAGTGCCTTAAAATTCTTGTCATATAGGCCTTTCACCTGTTTGGTTAGAGTTACCTCAAGATATTTTATATTATTTGTTGCTATTGTAAAGGGTGTTATTTTTTTCTCAGCCAATTTATCGTTTGTGTATAGGGGGACTACTGATTTTTTTTAATTTATCTTATATTCAGCCACATTACTTAAGGTGTTTATTAGCTGTAGAAGTTCCTTGGTAGACTTTTTGGGGTTATTTATGTATACTATTGCATCATCGGAAAATAGTGAAAGCTTAACTTCTTCCTTTCCAATTTGTATTCCCTTGATCTCCTTTTGTTGCTTATTGCTCTAGGTAGAATCCCAAGTACTATATTTAATAGATATGGAGAGATTTGACACCCATGTCTTATCTCTGATTTTAATGGAACCATTTTGAGTTTCTCTCCATTTAATTTTATGTTGACTATCAGCATACTGTATATTGCCTTTATTATATTTAAGTATGTTACTTAAATTCCTGATCTCTCCAAGATCTTTATCATTGAAAGGATATTCTATTTTGTCAAAGGCTTTTCAGCATCAAATGAAATGATCATGTGCTTTTTTCTTTCATTTTGTTTAAATGGTGGATTACATTGGCAAATTTTCATATGTTAAACCATCCCTGCATCTCTAGGATGAAGCCTACTTGATCATGGCGAATGATATTTTTGATGTATTCCTTGGTTTGGTTTGCCAGTATTTTAGTGAATATTTTTGCATCAATATTCATGAGGGAGATTGGTCTATAATTCTTTCTTTGTTATATCTTCATTTGGTTTGGCTTCATAAAAGGAATTTTGACAAGATTCCTTTGGTTTCTATTTTGTAAAACAATTTGAGGAGTATGGGAATTAGTTCTTCAAAATTCTAATAGAATTATGTGCTGAAACGATCTGACCCTGGCCTTTTGTTGGTTGGGAGACTTTTAATGACTGTTTCTATTTCCTTAGGGGTTACAGGTCTGTTTATATTGTTAATCTGGTCTTGATCTAATTTTTCTAGGTGGTACCTATCAAGAAAGTTGGTCATTTCTTTTAAATTTGTGGAGTACAGGTTTTTGTAGTATGTCCTAATGAGTCTCCGTGTTTCCTTTGATTCTGTTGCTATATCCCCTTTTTCATTTCTGATTTTGGTAATTTGAATATTCTCTCTCTGCCTTTTGAATAGTTTGAATAAGGATTTGTGTATCTTGTTGGTTTTCTCAAAGAACAAACTCTTTGTTTCATTGATTCTTTGTATTGTTGTCTTTGTTTCAATTTTGTTAATTTTAGCCATTATTTGATTATTTCTTTTTGATCTAGAGCTTTCTGGTGTGCTATTAAGTTGCTTTGTGAGATTTCTTCACATTCTTTATATAGGCATTTAGTGCTATGAACTTCCTTCTTAACACTGTTTTCAATGTGTCCCATAAATTTGGGTATGTTGTGAATTCATTTTCATTGAATTCTAGGTACTCTTTAATTTCTTTCTTTCTTTCTTTCTTTCTTTCTTTCTTTCTTTCTTTCTTCCTTGACCCACAGGTGGTTCAGTTGAGAGTTGTTTGGTTTTCATGAATTTGTAGGCTTTCTGTCATTTGTGTTGTTGTTGAACTCTAACTTTAGCCCATGGTGGTCTGATAAGATACATATTTTTCTTATTTCAATAATATGAAGTTACAGATCTGATTAAGGCCTCATGTTAAGCTCAATACTAAGTCAAAAGTTTAGATGAAGAGTCAGTCTCTTAGGAAGGAAATTAGGAAAGACAATCCAGTAAGGACCTTCTAAGATTTACCCCTCCCTATGGTTGAAAGACTGTGAATGAAAGAGCCCCAGTGAAAGCCTGAACACCTAGGGCAGTGTTGCTGGAGGCACTGTGTGCCTATACAGAGTGGCCCAGGGGAGACTTTAGGTCACCATGAACATGCACAGGAAGGAGACTGAGGGATGCTGGTTTGCCTTTTCTCTCTATCTCGCATGCTGATTTGCAGTTTCCATTTGTCATCCACACCAGGGGCCTGAAGCAATGGGACTTGAACCTCTGTAACTATGGTGTCATAAACTGCACTGTTGAAATAAGTAGTCTGCCTCGGGTATGTTTTAATCACAGTGACACAAGCTGACTGATAAACTCCTCTGAGGACAGTAAGGGAGAGGAAAGAAACAACAAAAGGAAATTAATGTAAATGAAAGTCCAAATCAACTTTATCAGACTGAAAATTAACTAAGGCTCGCCATTTCTCATACTACACAAGCAAAGCAGCTGAATCTTGATGATAGCACTGATCTTTGTGCTGTTTTCCTCTTTAAGCCCCACAGTCCTCTGTGGCAGTCTGATGCCTCCATGTAGCTCATCAGTCATTGCAATGGACACAACAAAACAGAACATCTCTCATTTACCAAAACTGTTCATTTCTGACCTTTCTGGGGGTTTCAGAAGCACCATCAGAAAACGGTCTCTCATGTCACTAAGGGCAAAATGGCTTCTCCCATGGGCATTTGTCAAAACACTTATGGCAAATATTTTGCCTCTGTGGCTGCCTAATGTAATGGGAATGAGTTAAGGAAGTCTGTAAATAAATAAAAAGCATGAACAGTAGAGAATAGGATCCACTGGGATGTAAAAACGTCATCGCGTCCCTTGGAATCTAGAACAACAGCAAGACCTATGTTGTGTGTACACACAGAAGAATCTTGGGAAGGCTTTAAGCTTTGTCCTCTCTTGCTGACCTGCAGACCCCTAAAACCAGCAACTGAAAAAGGGGCTCTGCAGAGAGCAAGTTGGACAACTAAGGGTGCCACTCAGAGAGCTCTTCTGGAAGAACTAGAAAGTATGTTTGGTACCATGTATAGAACAAGACAAAACAGAGCAAAACCCCATGCAGCCAGCCATTCAATGGTCCACATCATAGAGCACAGTCTTCACATAAGCACATATAGCTGCGTACAGAAGCCAGAACAGCAACAGACCCTGACAAGAGCAATAGTATTATTTCTTCAATTGCCACATAATAAAATTTAAAATGCCCAGATAAGAAGGCATCAAATTATTAAACTAGGGAGAAGCAGTAAGTATGGATGTTATCAATAGAAAATTAAGTCAAGTATTTTCCCCAGGAAGACTAAGCATTAACACGCTCGACAATCACTTTCAGTCTCCTAGTTACATGTGTAAAAAGCTAACAGAACCACATACAAAGAAATAAAGGAAAGCAGAGGAATGAGCCTGAACAAATGCAGAACAGCAATAGAGAAACAGATGACCTGAAAGGAATAAAAATAAATAAGAATTAGAAATGCCTCTGAAATGAAAGCTTCATGAAGAGCACCTTCTGCTGTAAGGAAAAAAATGTGGCTGAAAGTGAAGAGAGAGCAACTGGTGTTAAAAAAAAAGCAATTCTTGATCTATAGACCTCTCTAATTCCAAATTGCAGAAATCATAAAACATAAAACAGTCTTCTCAAATTCACCTGGAGAGTTTACTCTACTGACAGTAAGGCTGATTAAGTAGGAAATCATTAAAATTATGCAAACTGTATTATTTGACTCTAGACAGACTTCATAGTACCCCAGACAATACCTCAAAAGCAAATCACCATAAACTTGATGTTTCAGATATATTGAAACATCTATATCTATTTTGATTTACTTTGATCATATAGGTTTAACATCCCATTGATAGCAATAGCTTATTTTAGCAGAGTTTATAGAAGTTAACTAAAAACTGTTGCTTGTTGCAGACCATAGCCAGAGACTAGATGTTCTGTATTCTAGAATCACTGAGACTCCATACAATGCATGACATGAAATGGTCACTACTCCTTATACACAGATACATTGAATGGGAATGTTGAATTGCTGTGTGGGGATCATATTAAAATTATCAAATTATTTTATTTACTGCAAAGGAGAAACCCTTGGCGGTATCATCAGAGGAATGTAAATATCACGGAGTAGCCTTTGAACTTACCATCAAAGGGATGCAATATTAGCAGTGCTTACCCTGAGATGAAGGAAGACGTGAAATTTTTAGTGGTGTCATGGTTATCTTTTATTTCTTAAATACAGCAAAATGCTGACATAGAAACCGAAAAAGTTCAAGTTTATTGTATCAAAATATATAAAGAAATTGTGTATTCTTCAATGGATATTGTTAACTGACTTACAAAGGCAAGCGACAGAAAAAAGGTCTAGACTAGCAAAATGCACACATAGCAGAAGGCTTTCTCTGGGTATATGGAAGATGAGAGTGTAATAAGATAAATTATGATTTGGACAAAGTTTGAATAGATGATTTGTCATAGAAAACGTATAAATATATAAAAGTAAGTAAAAGTTCTTTTAGATTATTTACCTTTAAAGGAAGACAAATTAAAACTCAGTGAATATGACTGCATACCTATACGAATTGCCCAAATTTGAAAACTGATCCCTTCAGTTGCTAGCAAACACATGGAGAATACAGAACTACCATTCAGTTCAGATGGGAGTGGTACAGTCACCTTGAAAAACTAGCATCTTCTTACAAAGAGAAGCATGGTCATGAATGAAAAATGGTATAAATTTCTGAGGTGTCCTTTAGAAGCCTATTAATTGTAAGATTTTGTATAAATGGGTTTTTAGTGAGGTGGACCCAAGAAACAATGCGCAGATCTGGCTGCTGAGATAAGACTCTTATGGAGGACACTTTGACCATGGCCTGTGTGAATCACCGAAGAGGTGGTGATTATGCAACAAACGTATCTGAGACACAACTGTGTTGCCTTAAACAGTTAATAAAACATTTAGACTCAACATCTGCTACAAGCTTGCTTTCTGGCTATTTATCCAAGATAAAAGAATGTCAGTGCTCATATAATGATGTACACAAGAATGGTAAAGAAATTTCATCTATGATTAATGCTATTGGAATCCTTACAAACACAAGAATAGATAAAACATGGTGTATCAATAGAGCAGAAAAATGCCAATACACTAAAAAGAAATGACCTATAAATGCAGAAAAATATGAATCACAAGGTTTCCATGAAAAGAATGGAGAATACCACAACATTAGCACATGCTGACAGAAAGTGCACAGTGGCATAGAAAGGCATTCAGGAGCCATGCTGCCATTGTTAACAGGGGCATTGCTTTAATAGTGACAGTGGTACGTAGATCAATATGACATTATACTTCTATAATATGTAAAGCTTATGGTTCAGTAATTATAGTTCTCTTACAGGAAACAAATTATGTCTAACTTTGTAAAAATTACAGAGGGCTAATCTAGCTTGACATTTCCCTCACAGAACTATGAGAGTAAAAATGGAGGCCTTTTTTGTATGTACAATAATAAGGGTTTTCAGACACATAAGTTCTGTTGACTACAAGGAATTACATTCTGAAATTCTCTCTGCTACTATGTTCCTAATTTAACTGATTTAGGATATAGCTTTCAAGTTAGCATTAAAATTTGGACAATCAAATTTTCTTCTTTGTAAGAGTTTCACGTAACTATGAAAATGTGTATGATGAATAGATGAGCATTGTACTTTTAGTTATCTTTAATAAATCATTATATTTTAATATGTATAGACTATTCAACTACCATGACATTTACTCTAGATCTATTTTTAGATCTCTAACTACATATTTGATCTATTAGTGTGTTGTAACCACTTCTACAATAGCCCAATAAACCCAATGGTGCAATTCATTGAGTGAGACTATTTGACCTGACAGGGAAGAGTTTGGAGTCTATAAATAGATATTCTATGGTAGAATCCTGCTTTATTCATTTTTCAGCTATGAGAGTTGAAGACATTAATTCCCCTTAATCTCTTCTGAGTTTTCCTGTCTTCATAGACACAATAATACCATCTTCCCCATAAGGCTGTTTGATACTTAGATGAGGTAGAAGATTTATAAATAAAAATATTACAGTGTTTCCCCCACAGTAAACCCAGAGTTATCATCTAATAATTGTTTCTTTCCGGAGGCTCACCCTCTTTTTTCAGATCAGCTGTGTTCTCGGCTCACCTTCCAGCATATCTCTACCTCATTCTCCAAGGAAGAGATGGCTGGTGCAACCTACAGAGCCAACTCTGAATTATACTGTACTTGACAGAAATTTCAATGGAAATATGTAAAAATATGAGAGAATAAAAATTTCCCTTTGCTATTACTTAAGAAATGGTGAACAGAGTGAAGTTGTTTTTATCTCTATATTCCCATCCATTTCTTCTTATTATCATGAAAAGGGCTTCAGACACAGCTCTTTAATCCACAAATATCAATTACAAATGTTTACAAAATAGCTGCTTAAAAGTCCGCAGCTCATCATTATTTCTTATAGATTTCTCACAAACACACTTACGCTTTATGTCTTATTATTTTTTTCTTGGTAAGTATGCCAGGTGGGATGCTGAAGCATCACATACTGTTCACCTGTTGAAAATGATATTTCTATTGAGGCATTTTAAATTTAGACTGGTTTTCTTCCCATCAATTTTTTCCTCTATATGGGTTTATTTGGAAACATAAGTTGACGGTTGTTGAGATTCCCTGCCGAACACATTGTGCTCTCCTTGGCATGGTTCCACATGGCTGCCGCTTAGGTTTACTGTAAACAAATGAAGGATTTTGTTGTCTCTGCTGAAGCCATTTCCTACATGATGCACAGGCTTTTCTGTGTTGTCCTCCCAGAATGCCCAAGACGAAATATCCATGGCACATAGGTCAATATACACAAACACAGAGAAAGTATTTCTTTACTCTTCTGGAGATGAAGATCAAGGGTCCCATCTCTGACATTTGATAAAGTCCCCATCCTATAAATGTAATATATCATCCTCACCTCATTTTTGTTATGATTAGGTTTTTGTTTTTATTTTACCAGCTTGAATAAGCTCATAAAAATAAATGTGTGTTCTCAGTTTTTTGGATTTCCAGTATAATTTTCTACTCTTCAAATGGTGCCAACCATCCTCCTCCATAATGATTGTCTTAGTTCAGGTGTTCTACTGATGTGAAGCGACACCATGACCATGAAAACTCTTATAAAGGAAAATATTTGATTGGGGCTGGTTTACAGATCTATTGTCATTATGTTGGGAAGCATGGTGGCACATAGGCAGACACTGTGCTGGAGAAGGAGCTGAGAGTTCTACATCTTAATCTGCTGGCAGTAGAAGGAGACACTGTGTGCCAGCAATAGTGGGCATATCTTGAGCATACAAGACCCCAACAACCAATCACACAGTTACACACTTCCTCCAACAAAGTCACACCTACTCTATCAAGGCCACATCTCCTAATAGTGCCATTCCCTATGGGTCAGGCATTCAAACACATGAATCTATGGGGGCCATACCTATTTAAACCAGTGCAATGATCAATAAAGCCCTCTTGTTTTTAATGTTATGAAATTAGGAATTTAAACTTTAACTAAAATTAAATTTTAAAAAATTTAATATTTAATCTGTTTCAAGTCAGGACAGCTATTACTGATGCCCAAAGCACCTGACTTTGAGGAGGGAGTCTTTCTTGCTGGCTCTTGAGAAGTGGACAACAGCATAGGAGACGTGCTAGTCATTCTTGCCACCTGTAGTGAAATAGTTCACAGTTCTTTAAAATCTGACTTGGACCCAGAGTGAAAAATGCCATGCCCTTTAATAAACTTTACTTTTGATACCAGGGATTTGTATCAAGTCAAACACATTGTATCAAATACATTTAATACAATGACCACCTGCCTATCAAGGGTGGTCATTGTTCCCCAGCAGGTCATCATTTCGATGTTCACAGCTATGGAGTGTGCCTGTCTCTTCTGAGAGCTAAACTATAGCATGAGACTCCCCATTCATTTCTAAGTCAAGACTAAAATGGAAATATTTTTATTTTACCTTTAATCCTACTTTCATGTCTTGGTTTTGGGTGGTGTTTGTTTGTTTGTTTGTTTGTTTGTTTGTTTGTTTGTTTTTGATCTTTCTCTCAGTTCTCAATACTTTAAGTGCTAGAATTCAAGTATCACATAATTATCTTAGAGTAAAATTTCAACCCTACCATCAGAGTATGAGTACTGTACACAGATTCACTTCATCTTTAATTTTTCTGTCTCAGCTATAATCACCAGGGTAAGATAACTTATTGTTACCTTTTGAAGTTCTGAGATATTTGTGTCTATAACACCAAATGAATTTGCATTTATATAAATATCTGTATATTTAGTTTGGTTTATAATTACATAGATCGCATATATATGCTCAAAAATAAAACATTAGTTATTAAGAGTCCATCTTCTATGCCTACCTGTCATTCATTGCTTTACTCTTTCTTTTTTATCATCCATTTTTAATATTATGATTATTTCATTTAATACACTATGCATTTCTCTTTTAGTGAACCATTTTTCTGAGTTCAGTTTCACTTATCTGAAGAGAGTTACAATTATAGTTCAAGATTACAGGTGTGTTAAACATATATGTATGTGTAGATGGATGGAAGAATATAGCATTCATTCAAAGATCTATTCCCACTTACTTACTTAGCCAGATAAATAATTATAGATTTTGGATGGTAATTGATTTTAACCATGGTATTCTTGCATTGTTGAGCAGAAGATACGCATAGTCAGTGGCAGAGTACTGATCATGAATAAGGTCATAGGAATCATCCTGGGTGCTGTTACAAAGAAGGCAAACATGGCTTTAGTATAGATCTTTAGAATGATCAAGCTAAGTCCTTCAGAGGTTTTGCAATACTCTTTATTGATGCCACATTAGTTTTGAAATGAGAGATGAAATCTTAATGCAGCTGAATCTGTGTTTGTGCTCTTAAGTAAGTCCAGAGGAAGCTATCAATGGCTGTGACTAAAACACTGTATTTACCTTCTGTGCCCTCTGTATAATCTCTCACAGCCCATTTCAACTCACTGGTGTCGATTTTTCCTATGAATAAATATCTCTATAGTAGTAAGTTATAATAACTTACCATAGCTGAAATCAGTAATTATCTTTTTGTAGTTGGAATATTTAATCTCCCAAATTTATGCGTCCTCATTTGATTGAATGCCATATACTTACATCTATATACACATAGATTATTGACAGTCGCTGTTGGTTACTGACATGCTTAATTGTTAATGTGATATGATTTGACTTTTACATCTGACTACTCTGGACTGACATTTCTTTACTTTGGGAACAAGAATATTCTAATATACAGGGAAATATTATATAGGTAAAGTTAGAAAATATGCAGACACAAATATATTGCAATGTACTGAAGTGCCTGTGTTTAAGAACAATGCACCTTAAAAAACAAATTTATTTAAATTGTCAGTGGTTGGCATATTAGCTGAACACTTATCTTTTTAAGAAAAAGCAAAAACATAAAATAACAACAAAAAAAGAACTTCCCTGCTGCAAGAGAACATGTCTATATTAGTTCCTTGGTATCTCTATATTTGGTTTAAATTGCTAGTCTTTATTTATTATAAGACATATTGAAAAACCATGCAGAGTATAATTAAGATTTATGTACCATATAAATATAATTTTATAATACAAAATTTGCTTTTCCTCTACTTAATGTCTCTTTTCATATGACGAGTTTCCAAATTAATTAAAGAGCTCTCTTTTAAAGAAAAATAATAATTCAGAAAATCATCCAAACAAATACCTTCCCCTTCACTAACTCACAGGCTAATTAATTATATATCACATTTGCATCCACTCTCCCTAGACTGGATAATTTAGAAACTTAATTTACTAATGGAATTATAGCTGTGTTGCTCGGTTACTGAAGGAAAAAGACAAATCAGATGGGTGGGTTGCTGTTTGTTCTCAGTTGTGAACTGTGTCTCTTGTCTTGTAGGCACCCCTGAGGACTACCCCCGCTTCTTCCACATGCATCCCAGGACTGCGGAGCTCACTCTTCTGGAGCCAGTCAACAGAGACTTCCACCAGAAATTCGATTTGGTTATTAAGGTAAATTAAACTAAAACCTAATTTCCTTGTAGTTATGAAATGCTAACCAAAGGAACATACAGAGGCCACTGAAGACCTCAGTTTAAAAATGAGAATACCTATGAACCACGATAACCAATTTTTTTCTATAAACATTGAAATTTTTCTCATATGTATAGTAATATTCAATGTATTTATACAATAAATGAATTGGTCAGAGAAACATAGTTGATATAGCAAATTGTACTTTATCTTTTAACATTTATTTTCTTATAAAAATAACTTTTGGATATAAAAGATAAAAATTGGCAACATTAGGATGTACTTTATATATTATTTACCTTAGTGTTATTATTTTTGGTGCTGTTGCATTTATAGCATATATTGAAAGTACTTGCCCACCCACAGATTTTTAAATGTATGCCTTACTATTTTCTTTATGTCAGGAAGATAAACCTAGAACTGAAAGAAAATTTAAAGCTAGGGTGATCTACTGGACATTAAAATAGTATCATTTTTAAATTGAAAGTTAAATAATTATTAATTAATATTAGTATGAATTATATTATACTGAAGCCACAAATCCTGACAGACTTCACAAGAAAGTTGAGATCTAAGATTTCAGTTCGACACCGAAGGAAAATGAGAATTTGCTGAGTGAAAACACATACTGAATGAGGATAGCTCTAAGTAAGAGACAGGACAACAATAAACCCTGGATAAGTCTAATACATATTACATGATATTATACACACACAGACACAAACATGTGCAGAAGCACGTGTACATGCACACAGCATAATGGAAACAAAAATATTAGCACTGTGACATTAATTCAGTGGTAGAACATGTGCCAGGCAGGCATGAGGCCCTGGTTTCTATCTCCAGAACCACATAAATAAATTACCTTATTGAATGAAAAATTTAAATAAAAAGGAAATGAAGAAAGAGGGCTTGCTGAGTAGGCGCTCTGGGAATATTGGTTTTTGTCCTTCTTCGTTGGCTGGTTGCCATCACCCGCCTAGTCTCTTATTTGTACCACTGTGTGTGGGATGTGAAGTTCAGTGTCAGTAGCTATTGTGAGACAGACACATGGTTAATACTGGCCACAAGTGAGGCTGGCTTTGGTTTTATTTAATCCAAACTTGGGCTCTGTTCACCGCACAAACTATGTAGTGTGCTTATCTGGAATAACTGTAGGTAAGGCCAACTTCAAATGCCATTATACTGAATGTATTTAATTTTAGTGCATGGTATGTGATAGCTTCCTACATCACATTATACTATGTGTAGCTAATCGTGTGTTTATTTAGTCATGCTTTGTCTTTGGAGAATTAGTAGTGTAGACATAGGTAAGTCTCCATCACTCTCGATTTATCTACTAGCAGAGAGCAGATCAAAGAAGACCTAACAACCAACCAAAGAAAGTATTTCAATTATCTGAAATTTCAAAGAGTTTCTGAAGATTACCCCAAGCTCAATATTGCCAGGTCAAGAGATTTTGGCCAGTAAAGGAAAGTGAAAATGTATCTTTTAACAGAAAGGTTTAGAAGCATTGTGTAGCTGACTGCAAGCAATCAGCAACAAAACAAACAAGAAATAGAGGGAGAGAACCTTCTGGGTGGATACACCCCCCCCCAGGATGTCACTCAGCAAAGACACATGGCTGTCCTCCTCTGTACAAAGGGGTCACACCCTAGGTTCTCATCTTGCACTGACCCATGATTATGAACAGCATAGAAGTCAAGCAACATACGTCCCCTGTCTATGTCCATCTCCCTGGAACCCAAGATCTTTCCCAGCTGCTGCATTTAAAACATGAAATCAGTTTCCTTTGCTACCTACATCAGTGCCACAACCCATCAGTTACAGAACAAAAAAGAAAAGTCAATTTGAAATGTGACCCAAAACTTGTTCATGTTTCAAGAGCACTTTATACTACTACCGAAGGTAGGTGCAGACATTACTAGATCCACATTGCTGTGACTCAAAGGTCGCATGATAGGACCTTGAGTGAAAGAGTCAATTAAAAAAATAACAATGGGCCTCATACCAAGCCGACTATCCTGGAATTCTTTGAAACACTGCCACCACACAGTTCTCCTCAGTAGTAAATATTTCATTGTTACTTTTTCTTACATTAGTGTTTTGTTTTTCATTCATATGGAAGTGTTTTGGTGTTGTTGAATTTGGTCCAAATTTGTGTTTGGGAAGCTGAGGAAAATAAAACATGGCAGTTGTCTGCCTCTGGACTGATGAAGAATTCTACCTTTAAAAGCCGCATGGCGCACTAACATCTGGCTTGTGTCACAAACCAGAGATTTCTCATCTTTATTTCTTGCTGTTTCTGCCAGTGATTTATTCTGCACACTGACAAGAAGAAAATGCAAAGGTGAAACCTGGAAGACGAAGTTGGATACTTAGAAACTTTAGTCCAGTAAACAACCCAAACATACTGAAGTGAAAAAGGAAGGGATGTTCAGTTGCAGAACACATTCCCAGCCTTTAATTAGCTGCTCTCATCTGAGGATGCTGGAAAGTTGATGCATATTGAGAAGAAGAATCGGTCGTTTGCTTTGTGCCAGAGTAATCTTACTTTTGGACCATGGTCCTCAAATGAGTGTCCATAACATACTAGGCACTATCAAGAACATCCCAGTTTGAATTAGGAAATATCTTATCCTTCTACACGGTTCTTCCAAAAGCAACCACGAATTTGCTGTGATGTGGAAATGCAAAATCATATTTCAGATGTCAGATGACTCAGTGAGTTTAATGCAGGTGCTGAGTGCCTTTAACAAATCTCAGGAAATTCACTTTTATTAATATAGTATATTTAAATTAGTATTTATATGCTAGGCGTCGAATACAAAGCAAAACCTTGAATTACAAAGCAGATCAAATGAATAAATTATTAATAATTTATTCTCCCTGGGTTCCTTAAAGAATAATTGCTTTTCATCTAAATCCTTTTGATTAAAAGCTTTTATTAAACCCTGATTAAGCAAGGGCCACAGTGAAACTGCTACCATAGACATTATAGTGCCTCAAGCTTCCTGTTGCCACTCAGTGGCTC
>LOEQ01001470.1:0-19444 GCA_001685075.1 Bramus lutescens | reverse complement strand
AAGGCAGTTTCTTTATTAACCAATGAAAGTAACACATAGACAGATGACCCTCCTACACCAGTTCACTTGGTGCTTGCTAAATCACCAGGGTGATCTTTTGTACTAATATAAACTGAAAGCTGTGTGATATAGTTGTGATAAAGAAAAATAATGTCATTATAAAGTGACTATAAAATCACAAGAGCAGGATTAAGGAGGGAGTTGCTTCCTGGCAGGTGCAAAGACCTCAGCTCAGATCCTGAACACCCAAAGAAAGTCTAGCCAGTAAGTGAGCTCCAGACCAATGAAAGACCACTAACAATAAGGTGTGGGGGAAATGCCAGATTTTCACCATTGGCCTCCATGTGTGGATGTACACCCACCCACAGGCATGTGTCCATGCATTCCACAATACACAGATGCAGGTATATTTCTACACCACACACATGTACCATATGTAAACACACACATATGTATCACATACACAAATAAATATGTAAATAAATAAATAAAAGATGAAACAAAAAGTAAAAATTAAAAAAATGTGAATTAATCATTTAAAACTAAAACCATTCCTGAAAGCAGCCCAGAGTAGCATCTTGGAATTCCCTTCCATTGTGAAGGCAGGCTATTAAGGAAGACAACTTAGGGACCATTGACACACGCATACTTCAGCTAGTGGCTGCTGAGGCTCTGTCCCTCCAGGTCCCATCTGGCTGACTTCTGCTCTTGTTGTAGTGACCTTGTCGGTATGAGTGGAAAATAGTCCAGCTGGGAAAAATGAGAATAATTTATCCCATTGGCCAGAGATATTTTATATGAAGACTGGATAGAAAATCCATGTGAGTCAACCCAGAGTCCTCCAAGAAATTATGGAGGGAGAAGCAGAGTGAGGAAGCTTGACATCATTTTTTATAGCAGAAATGAATGTGGTATCTTGGTAGGCAATCGGCTAATAAAAGGAAAGCAAGCTACCAGAGGAAGCTGAGAGAATAGCAGAGTCTTGAGGAGGCATTGGATCCAAGAGCTGTCCTTATTCCCTAAAATCCACTTCCAACTCTTCATCCTTCTGCTTCCACCCCACGAGCCCTGGGATGACAGGCCTGCACCACAACACCTGGCTTTATTTTTTTTAATTTAATTGACAAATAGAAGTGCCCCATTTGACTAAATGGACAGCACTAATCTAGAGCATCCTTAAATTGTTCATCACACAGAGGTCCATCACAATGTTCTCTTCTGTTCTTTGTCTTGATGCTTGCCTTTCTGATTCTTGTCTAACTCTTTGGTCCTTCTTTGTTTCTTCTGCTCTTAATCTTGAATCATTTTTTTAACCATAGTTCTCTCAAGTTCTTCATCTCTGCTTGGAAACAAGAATGTCCCTCCTCTGAAACTCTGTATTTCATAAAGGGACATTGAATGACTTCAAAAACTCAACACTTGACTGTATGACACTTCTAAGGATGTATATATGATTTTTAATTAAACTTTTAAATTAGAATATACACTAGATTCCTTTGTACTTGAGATAAATTGAGACATGTGTTGCTCTGTAGAGGAATACCCAATCACACACACATAGCGCTTCTTGTAACTTGAACACTTGGCCATCTTCAATTTCTGAAACTTTCTGCTGACCTGAGCAGTCACTGACACTTCTAATTGCCAAACTATGCCTTAGCTAAATGATTTCGCTTCACTTTCATGGTCTGAGGAGTCTCATCTTTTTATATAAAACTATTTTGGCTGGATAACATTTTTTTTAGTGTTCGTAATTCATCTCTGGTGGTTCCTCATTCAAAAAATCTTTTTCTTTCATAGTCCATGCTGAGGTTCGGTGTCCCTTTTGATGTATTTTTCTAACACACTTTAGATTTTGCAGTTTTGGTCTTTGACCTTCACAGAGCTTAAATCTCCTCATGATAGATCTCAGACCATGATAATTTGTGTGTTATTCATACCACTTCCCACCCCTCAATAGATTTTGATAACTCTCCAGTGTACTGATAAACTCAGACATGGTTGAAGGAAGGAGGACATGGAGCATGTGCTTCAGATAGCTCCATGATACTGAGAGAGTCAATTCAGGTACTCTCTGTATGGTCCTTTCAATGGTTGGTCAATGCCAATTCTTAGAGAACTCTCTATCATATTGACATAAGCCATTTACTTACAACTCATCCATGATTTTTAAATTCTACATTCAATGGAACACAAAATAAATCACAAAATAGACATTAATATGTTTGAAAATGGATATTTGTCTGTCTAGATCATCTGTTCTTTTCCTTTGAAAACACTTTTCTATATTTTTACAAGAAATTAGTTCCTTTCTAGAAGTTTCCAAATATCTACATTAACAAAAATAAATATCAAGGTTGTTTCAACTTACTGTCAAAGTATTTACTACCTGGTAAGACCAACTTGCTCTGAAAGGGGTGAGAATTAGCGAGAATAACCAGCACAGGGCAGCAGTCTAATAAGATTTACAGAAATGAGCAACCTCAAAAAGACATTACTAATATCAAAAGAGACTGACCTCAAGCAAGAGAAGCCAGGGCTCACTGCAGAAGTAGTTTCCTTTGGGCTGCTTCAGGGATAGGCAAGGCTAAGGCCATGTGCCAATTGGATCATCTCCTACAGATGGTAAATTACATCCTACAGATGACTTTTTTCTTCTACCAAGAAAAAGCGAGACAAGATTTCAGGAAATAAGAGCCAGGTTTGCTGAGTTATAGCCATGCATAGTCTGTACTTGGAGTTCAAAAGTACTCTGAACATCACTGTAAGATTGAAAAATTACCAAAGAGAGCACCCTTGTATTAGTCTTTATTTTTCATAGATCGACATGCACACATACACAAAATGCTTGCTTACATCATTTTAGCAGTACAGCCAGTAGTGCAGTTTTGAAGTAGCTCTTCCTGGAAGAGCATCAAGAACTGCACAAGGTTTCCAACAGAACTGAGACCGCTGGGCTTCCAAGGGCAGAGCCAGGAAAAGCTGAGCATTGACCTCTGTAAGAGCACACGAGGTGATAACCAACAATTATCATTAGCTTCTTTGACGATAGTGGTTCACTAACAATTCAATACGAGTGTTGATATTTTATGATTTTAATCATTATACTTTTCAAGGTATTATTTATTTATAAGTAGATACTTATAAAATTGCAAACCTATCATAGATGTGTCAACTTGCTAAGAAAAAACTGGTTGTATATTTCATGGACAATGTTGCTAGTTTAGGAGAACTTCATTTATCATCCCTTCTATTGCGTATTTATGTGCATTGGGTAGGCATGACCTTTACGCTTACCATGTTTATTTTGTGTCTGATTTCCATATAGGTGCCACCTGGTGGAGTTCCTGTAGGTACTAGGTTGTTGGTTTTGTGATTGCCAGTTGCCGTGTATCACGTCTAGTTCTTTTTTCTTCCAAATAAAACTTTATTATCACTTACCTACACCTAAGTGATAATTTAGTCAAAAATAATATTTTCAATGTTATTTAAACTTTGATTGGTTTCTGAGTCTGTTTCAGGCATCGGAAATTCATCATGGAATTTCTCTTTTAAAAGGTTCTAAATTTGAGATGGAGTAGTATTGATCTAAGTACTTTAGGACTCTATTGCTAACTAATTAAAACTGACAAGCTGGATAAGATTTTTATCATTTCCTGTCATTCTTTGTCATGTGAATATATATGCACATGAACATGCATACATGTATACACATGTATAGGCTTGCTTTATGTGCACATATACAAACATGCATATTGTCTTGCATGTTAAGTAATAATATTTTGACTCACTAAGATGTCTAACTGTTTTCAAATCTTATAAACATTCATGTGAACCCAGGTCTATACAGTGAAGACTTATTTGATATTTCATTTTACATTCAAATAATTATTTACCCTTTTGTATATACATTTGGTTTTGTATTGGTTTTTATCCTGTTTTTGTGAGTGGATTGGAATTTATTTTACCCTACACCAAACTATTTCCACAGCAATACACTAACAGATCAAATATTTGGTGCATACTGCATGGGTGTTTCAGAGTAAAATAAATTGTATCTTATGTGACAGAAGAAAATATTGTTCATTACTAAATTCTTTACATTTAGAAAACTGAAGTTCATTTTAGAGTCACATAGACATGATGGCTCCATGACTCTCAGTGAGGTCAGAGCACTTTGTGTATATTTATAAAATCTCCTGGCTACGTGGGAAAATATGTCCACTCGCATGTTATTCTGTGAAGTTCAGGAGTCTAGACTCTTATTTGGTTCAAGGTGATGTGAACACACTAATATTTCCTGAATTTAACTCTGTAACTGTATGAAAATTCTATTAATATTATAAAATAAAAACCGTGATGCTGCAATGCAGGTTGTCAAAGGAAGACCTTTACTTTATGAGAACAGGGATATTAGACTCAATGTACAAATTGTTTTTTACCAAAATTTGGCAATATTTAAAATGTTTCTAGTCAAGAAAGCTGGGACTTCTAGTGATAAAATTCTTAAAGCGCTAGTGCTGTTTGTGTTGACACACATGCACTGAAATTTGATATTGATAATGACATTTTTATTTAAGTCATCAAAAACATAACATTTTTAAACTCAGTATTAACCTTAAAATCAACCTAAAATAGTAACACTTAAGTGACAATTTGCTCAATATTTCCAATTCTATCATAAATGTTTGTTCTTGAAGGATCACTAAGGTATTTAGCAATAGCATTTATGCATACGTTATAGAAATTTTAAAGGTTCCGGTTGTAAAAATAAAAATATAAATGTCAAGGAAAGCTCTATTGTAGTAAGAGATTAACTGCAGAACAGAGCAGAGTAATCTAAAGTGTGTCCTGTGACATTACAGGTCCATGTAAGGCAGTAATTGTCAGCTCTAGGGTACACTGTCTCCATCTATAGTCAGTTTCTAGTGGAAGACTCAATAGCCCTTCTTCGTTGATTTTCTGAGATGAAAGAGAGCACCAACCTGACCTCCAAGGCATGGGCACAGAAAAGACAAACACACACTGTGTTGCAGGTTCAAAAGAACAGCATTCATTTCGAAGACACTTGAAATATACACAAATACCCACACAGGTGAAAGCTTGTGGTTCAAAGTATGCCCATTTTTATGTAGGTAGTTACTTTCTCTTTCTACACACACAGAAAATTTAAATTGCAAGGTCTTATTTTTTTTCTCAAATTAACACACCTGACAACCCCCTGCTCTCTGCTCTGCAAAAGACCTGTGAAAGCATCCTCAAACACACTGCACTAGGATAATATCTTAGAGGGAGCACACATAAATCTACTTGTCTCCTGCATCGCCCAGCTTTATATGCCTGCAGGGCCCTGGATTCCCCTGACTTCCTTTCATTTTCTCCAGCTCCTCCCTTGTTCTCTGCGCAAGCAATAACCCAAGGTCCCCACCTCTGCTTCTCCAAAGAGCAGTGAATGGTGTCTTACCATTGAAGGGAGGTGGGTGAGCAAAACCATGAAGGGTGTTCAATGCTATGCTAATTATCTTAGTTCTGATTTTTTTAAAAAACGTTTCCTCAATAGTATAATTTTAGCTAGGCTCTTTGACAGGCATGAGTGTTAAGATTACATATATTTTCTAGCAAATAATTTTAACTATTTTAATTAAAATATTATGTTTTCCTTTGAAGAACTTTACAGTATTAAAATGAGACTGAAAAAGGCAAACCTAATATTTATGGGTAATGAATAATGCATCACCAATTTCATTCCTGTTTTACATTGAAAGTGAGAGCAACGCAGTAGCATGCATATGCTCAGTTTATTGCAACAAATGAAGTGACTATAAAATTTTACAGCTGAAATTCTAGGCTCCAATTTTCCTTCCTTCCTATTATTTCTTATATCTTGGATCCAAGAAAGCCCAGAAATTTTTATATTAAATGACCAGCAGCAGTGCATTCAATTAGCTCGTTTCCTGCTCTTTCTTACTGTTGTCTTTCCTGTTTGACGTTAGTTGTGCTAAGACCCACTTCAGTATTCTGGGGCCCATGTTGTTGTACGGCTTTGGTTGCATGGGAGTAAGTGCTACTCAAATACCTCTTTTCTTTTAGGAAGTTTTAATATAATGACATGTATTCATAATAAATTTCAAAGCTTAATTTTCAGTCAATGCACTAAAAGTCCACTGTGTGATAACCATGTTTAAACATTGTACTTTCTTTCAAAGACAAAAGATCCAGAACTCCACCTTTTCCTGAACGATTATACCTCAGTCTTCACTGTTACCCCCACCGGCATCACCCGCTACCTGACCCTCCTTCAGCCTGTGGACAGGGAGGAACAGCAAGCATATACCTTTCTGGTAAAATAGTTCATACATTATATTCTCATAGCTGAAACTGATATTAAAGTTGATAAGGTCAATGATTTGTAAGTAAAAACATGACATGTCAGGAAGAAGAGAAATTATCAATACATTCATTTTCTCTTTTACTCTTTATAAATGTGCGCCATTGGAGAATAATTGGAGAATGTGCCATTGCAGAATAGCTGTGTTATTTACTCACTAGAGAGACGTATTTTTCAATCTTTGCCTTACAGGGGTGATTGATATAAAGTGAAACCCAGCAAATAAAGCATTATTTTTAACTTTGGTGATGTGAATGCATTTTCCAATTTCATTGCTGTCTGAATCAGGTGGGTCTCAACTAGCATTGATTCCCCCTTTAGAGAACTCCTGTTGATGTGTGGAGTGTGCTCCGGGCACACACTGGTGGAAACAGTGAATGCTGTTGGACATGCCACAGCGCACCCAGGAGCCCAGCACCAGAAAGCATCTGCACCAGAATGTCAGGAATATTGAGACAAAGAGCTTGAGTGTGACTTACTAGAGAGAGAACGAAGGTCCTTCAAGTTGTGGTTTGTAGCTATTTATCATGGTACAGGATACAAATGAATCAAAAACTCATTCCTCATAGAGATCAAAGCAAGTTTAATTATAGCCAATCTCCCAAATGAAGCAAAAGCAAAAAAGTGAATGAGAAAAAGGCACACCTTATGGGAGTTCATTCTGGAAGAGCCCATGTAGCAGGTGGCTGTAGCTTCCAGAGAGCTCCATACAACAATTTCAACTTAGATATGGAGTCGATTTTAGAAACCATTCAGGCAAGATGGCCGACAGCTGCAACACACTGCTAAATTGTCAATAAGGTAACTAAGATATCCTGAGTAATGAATGTTGATGGATCATTTATGTCACCATATTACATACTAATAGAATATTACACTGCATATCCATGGCCTTCATTTACTTAATTAATATGAGAATGCTGATTGTGTAATAATTACCTTGTATGCAAATTCTATAATCATGAATAAAAATTGTCAGTAATATACTAGGGAAAAATGTGATTAGGATGGGGGATATAGCTCAGTTGGTGGGTTACTTGTCAAGCATGCGTGAGTTCCTAAGTTCAATCCCCATTATTGCATAAATCAAATGTGGTGGCGCATTCCTACAATATCAGTACTTTGGAGGTGGAAGTAGAAATATCAGACGATCAAAGTTAAAGTCATCCTCAACTTTATAATGAGCTTGAGGTCTGTATAGGATTGCTGTCTCAAACACAATAAATGTATTTAACTTTGAAGCGTCAGCAACATCATCAGTTCCGATCACCTTTTCATATCTCATTATTTAAAAATTTTTGTAACCATATGGGGTGTCCTCAGTAATTGCTTCTTAACACATTGAAACACTTTGGATTCACTTGTAATCCATGTCTTACTAGGTCACTTTATTGAAAGCAGAGCTTAGCATATTTTTAAATCACATTTTAAAATGTATTAACTTGTTAGAGGAACTTCTTTGCGCTTATGGTTATGGGACTTCTCCATTAAGTGTGTTCTATTTCTCCACAGATAACAGCATTTGATGGTGTACAAGAAAGTGAACCAGTTGTGGTCAATATCCGCGTGATGGATGCAAATGATAACACACCAACCTTCCCCAAAATCTCCTATGACGTCTATGTTTACACAGACATGCGTCCTGGGGACAGTGTCATTCAGGTAACTCCCTTGGATGTGAGGTCTACGTGCAGGAGGCCTTTCCAGGGCACCACACACTGCTCTTCCTGGGAATTGAAAATTTGTTTCAGACATACAAATAAGACAGCTTTAGAAAGTTTCTAGTTGATGCTAGTGTTTCAAATAAAAATAAATATCCTGGGATGGCAACAGGATGCCTCAGTGGGTAAAATCACTGAGTGCACAAGTCACATGTTCTATGTTTGATGCCCAGAAACCATGGTATAGGACTGAACCACATCAAGAAAAGTGGTACATACACACATGCATTCATACACCACACGCACACATGCATGTGCACACACACACACACACACTAACAATTAACATCTACAATATAGATGGGATATGAAGTAACTATTGCATATAAACAATCGTTTGACCTGCTGATGCTTGGGTTTTAATTTTTTTTTAGTTTACTGAAAATGATTAGTGTTTCAGCACATAATTTAAATATTCAAAGTACCTTTCACTGTTGTGGAAATGGGCTAAGCTTCCTTTGCTGGCATACATAAAAGATTGCATTAATAAATCAGTAGATTGACAGTAGATATTGCATACCTGGGTAAAATCAAATCATTACAGTAAATTTTAGATTAGAGAGCAAATAGTTCTTTTGAAAACGTGAATTGGATAAAATTATGTTCCCAGTTTGTTCTACTTTTCACATTTAAATAATTACAAGCCATTGCAAATTCCTTTAGTATTCTGACTATTTGGAATAGAAGGCATAAAGACTTGATCATAACAATCTATGAGGATCTTTAAGAATCCAAATTATAGTTGATTCTGATATTTTCTAAGATATCTATTCTGCATTTTTCTGGGGAACTTGTTAGACAGGCAGCCTCTAAGTTTCCCTTTAGACTTTCGGGATGTTTATCTCAGAAGACAAAACATAGGTGATTCGCACTGGAAATACAGTTCCCTGGGTTCAGCTGTACACCCATGAAGAGACCTAGACCTTCTCTGACCCTAAGGTTAGACCTGATTATGTTAAGTCACTTTCAGGTCAGGGATGCCGTAGTTCTGCATACTCATTGCATTATCTGGCAACAAATGATTGTGAATTATTCATATGTATTAAATAATGAAAAACTAAGTAGTGGTAAATGTTAGTGCATACTTTGTCATGAGATAAATAGGTCAGGAAGCTTTGAAAACTGGCTCAATGCCTCACCTGCGGGTATAGCGTTGTCTTCACGGTATTGTCCTTGGTCCTTCATTTAACTTCATTACTGGCCTCCATCCCCAATATACCCATCTTCATTTCCCTGAATTATTTCTTCCTCCCGATCTCCTTCTTCCTATGGATGGGTTTTGAGCTTTGCTCTCTTCCCTGTACCCTCTCACTTTCTTTTTCTCCTAAGCTGTCATCCTGTTGTTCAGTCATCACTAGTTTGCTACTAAGAATTAAGTGGCTCCTATGCTCGAATCTCAGAAGCAAAATGCTTCATTGCCAACAGTGTGATGTGGCGAGAAAAGGTTTCTACCAGGATGTCAGCTGTCTCTGTGTGTGTGCAAACACCTATGGATCTCTGTGCACATAGACACACATACATGCACACAGGCATACACATACGTGTACACACATGAACTACAAAGACAAGCACATGAGTGAACATCTACATGCTCACGTGTTCACATACAAACACCTCTGCATGTTCCCTGTGTGTGTGATCCTGAAGGACCAGCTTCTCACTGATCCACCAATGTTCTCCACACACTCCTG
This sequence comes from Bramus lutescens, assembly GCA_001685075.1. NCBI lineage: Eukaryota > Metazoa > Chordata > Mammalia > Rodentia > Cricetidae > Bramus > Bramus lutescens. Next base: position 9,644 of record LOEQ01001470.1, on the reverse strand, counting down.
TGGCCCTTCTCATACTGAGGGATTAGTTCTAGTTCATTATTTTGAGAGCAGACCTATAATTAGTTCATTTGCATAACCATAGTACCTGGGTGTAGGAGTTCATTAACAGAGTAGGTGCTGAATGTGTGTATTTGAGACAAAAGAAAAGAGTGACAGAAACCAGCGTCTGTGAACGGAGGTGCAGGATGGGGACTTGTAAGCCTTCATCCTTTATTTCTGGTCAATCTGTGAACCGGGCACACTTTTCTTTAAAAAGCCCATCTTTCAAAGGTAGCAGATAAAGGAATGACAATTATTTTCATGTTTTTATTTAATTAGACCTGATTCTCATCTCTATAATGGTGTAATTAGAAATAAAAGGAAGTTTATATAGAAAACCAGCCGGCAGGGAATGGTAAAGTTTAACAAAGAAAATGATAGTAATTATGTGCGGAAGCGTAGCTCAAAAATGCTTGCCCTCAGGGATCAAAAGCTTATTTCCGGCATTTGAGGTCTACAAAAGTTAATTTCCCTTATGTATCTGTTTCTATAAACAGATCTTGCTTTGCATTCAAAGATTTATATTGTGTGTATTTCTCTTAACCATGCAGATTATGAAGACAGACTTTGTTTGTGTCTATATGCCTTCAAGTTTTTTTAATTATTTAAAAGCCAAGAATTTAAGGTTCATAATTAGTATTTGCAATGTTATTCCTGGTGCGTGCAGAAAAAACTGTGTGACTGTTAATCATCCAGCAAGAGACTAGAGGAAAAAATAAAATTGATTTCCCAGGGAGAGAAAACTTGAAAATAAAGCAAAGAGATTCAGTCTGCAAATGCCATGTGAGGTTCTGACCTATTTCTGTGCTCCCCTTCTCACCATTGGCACCCTGACCTGCCAGACATCAGCTTGTTGCTTAAGAACCTGATGTCATATGAGTGATGGTCTTACAAGGCAAAGGTGAGAGCAAGCACCCTCCCAAAAAGCAAGTCTTCACTACAAGTTCAGCAATGTCACTGTCTGTGTGTCTTAGACTGTTTGGTCTGCCTGAGCCCAGGTCCATCTCTGAGTGTAGTATCTTTTTAGTAGGTGGTAGCTAGTATAGCCTATAGGAAGTGGATAGGTTGTACGTGAAGAACGAAGCCAGACTTATCTCAAAGGTTTCAATTAGAACCTATGGGTCTATGTGTTGGCCTTATTCTTGGATACTGTTAACAGACCATCATGAATCTTGCATGAATGACTAAAGAGTCAAACTTTGGTTGTCTTAAAGTAGCTCTTTAACATTGTATATCTAGGCTGGAATCTAAACACTACACCCAGATAGAACTCTTTTGGTCTTCAGTCTACCCTGAACTCACAGAACAACAGACTACCATTGAATTCCTGTTTCTCATGGCTCCACATACTGAATGCTGGGATTATAGAAGAGGTGCCACTATGTCGAGTTTATGTGGTGTGGGGTGGGAACTCAGGACACTGTGCATGCTAGACGGGTACCCTATGAGCTAGGCAATATCTTCAGCTCTTCATTCTGTCGCCCTACTTCGTTCATTCACCTCAGTGACCAAAGTATCTGGATGTATGTATCAAGGCATGTGTCCACACAGCTGCAGCGACCCGTCTTCTTTCTCTCTGAGCTGCACAACCTACACTTCACTCAGGTCTCCCTGCTGCGTTCACATGGAGCCATGCATCTCCTCAGTGTCCCATGACATGTCAGACTCAAAGGCGTTTCTTTGAGTCTTTACTCTGGGTGACACGTGTTAAGGATGTGGAAGACAGGAGATCTTCCTGGATAATTAGGACTCTGGGACTCTGGCAGGATGCTCTGCACCCAAAGGCAGAGGCAAATACGTGTTCTTGCAGAGGTGGAAGTGATGAGCACAGGCGTTTAACACCTGCCGGAGGCATCCGGACACAGGTCTACTTGGAGAAAAGTTCAAATTGATAGGAGACTGAGATATTTGCTTTCGTTTTACTATATTAACTATAGTTTGCCTTGTCTTTCTAACACTGTTGTTGCTAAAGGCTCTTCTATTATTTAGTCTCAGACTTTTAGTCTTGGGTGACAACACTTCTGTTAAAGATTTTCTACCTGGCCATCTTCACCTTTCCCAGGGTGTCTGTTTTGCTTAGCATTTGAATAGGCATGTTTCAGAGGCTAGTATCTAGTTCAAGTTAAGACTGTTGGGCAGTATCTAATACAAGACTGCTGTGTTAATCTGTCAGTTGGTTGGGGAAGAATGATCTTGGATAGAAAAATAGTTTAGATTTGACTTCGCAAACCTGAGGTTTCCTCAAAAACTAGTATATATAATATAATATAATATAATAAATATATAATATCCTGGTACAGGTGGGCTGTTGATGCTTATGTGAGTGATATGATGAAAGCCTGGTCTGACAACTCCTTCTTTAATATAGTAAAAGTGGAAGCTGAATGTGAGAGTATTCAAGAGCATCTGAGCACTTCAGGTCTCCGTCTAGTCTCAGAATCTGAGTTTTGTGAATCAGTAAAACTCCAATAAATGATTTTGAAAGTGCTAGAGAAAATGAAGCAAACACTTCTAGCACCTCTACAATATAAAGTCTTCTTGTAATCCCATTCCGTGTTTTTTTTTTTCTGACAGTTCGTAAGAACTGAGTGGCATGTGCTGCTTCTACTCAGGCATGTAACTCATGGTATTTGTATGACTGGGTGCTATACATTGTTAAACACATACTCTACTGAGAAGCCCATCACCTTTGATTGTTATACTGAGCAGCTGAGGCGTAGATGGTAGCCTGCTATACTCTTAAGCCTCAAAGACTCAATTTGCCCAATCAGCAGAAATGATATTGGGTTCAAAGACTCTGAGTTTGAGACCCCTGGTATTTCAGACCCAGGACCAAGTCCATGCAGCTTCAAGAAAGGATGCAAGATGGGAAATCTCATTTAATAGTGGCAGAAAAGACTTCTTGGAGTCACTTTTACATTCTTCTGAGATGTGTGGACACAGAATGTAAGGTTTTTTATTTGCTTTTTCTATCAACACAAAATTAAGTCTGGGATGTCTGGAGCATGAAAGTAGTTATTAAAAGTTTCATCCCACAATGCATTTTAACCAGAAAACATTTGAAATTTCCTGAAATAAGCACACTGCTAACCTCAGGCAGATTTTGTTGTACCCAAATCCACAAAGTCCCCGCATAAGCCAACAAGAAAACTGAGTCCCGTGTGTAAAAGCAAAGAGCCTTTATTTTAATCAAGTTTGCAAACTCGGTCTCTCCGCATGTCCATTGAATTGGAATAAGCAGAGAGCCTGGAACTCAATTAGAATTGGGTTTTATAGTAGTAAACGTGGGGGTGAGGGGTTTCTGAGGTTCAGGACCCCTGATTGGCTGACATTTGTCTGGGGTATCCTGGTGAATGTGTGCTGGTAGGTGATCCTATCTACAGCAGTTAGAATGTTAGGCATTTCCTTTGAATGGTCAGTTCTTGGGTGGTGGTTGGGTAATCTCAGCTTGTGGTTCCTTCTGCAAGCAGGTACTGTCTCAGAGTAAGCTACTGAGATTCATGCCTCTTATTAAATTTATCAATGGCCGAGTTCTACTCTGGCAGGTGATAATGGTTGGAAATAAAGAACTTGCTTTTGGTGACCTGTCCATATTTAGCTTATTATGGCTGGCCCCTACACTTTGACTTAGTTTTCTAATATCTGCATTTCACTGAAAAAAATTTCTGTGTTCTACTAATCATAGCTTTTATTGGCATTGGCAGAAACCCTCAATGTGTTTCTTTTCCAATTGCAACATATATTCTTCTCCTGGTGACACGGTCTCTGTAGATAATTATCTACCTTATGAGGCTTGGTTGCTTTCCCAGCTCACATTTCTGACCTGAAGATCAGCACCTAAGCAAATTTCATTTTTATTAGCTGCATAAGGAAAAATGAATTCTCCATTACAGCGAAGAGTAGAGGCAGACACTTCAGACCTTTTAGCACGACATTCTTCAATTATTTAACATACCATGGGATTTTTCTCAACTTTTCCAGCAAATTACCTTTAAAGCATTTCTCAGATGTTTCTGGTTTTGGCCTGTTGGTTATCATAATAGACACCATCCTGCATGTATAAAGTTTTGTTTCTTAGAGAGCCAGAGAATCAGTACTGTAGTACCAGCCTCGGTGGTTCGTGCCACACCCAGAGGTGTCTGTGCCCATGAGCGCATCCCAGTGCAAAACCCATAGGAAAAGTGCTGATGGACATTTCTCCTTCAAGGCCAGCCCTCCACCATGAGATAGTTGTGAATTGTAAACTTGCATCTGCTTTTTCATATGGAAGAGCATGCTCTTCTCGCTTTCAAAGTTTTCTCTTCATTTTCCACAGTCTATGAAGTATGGATCCATCTACGTTTTCATACTGTTTGGGATACTTAAACTTTTGAATATTCATTTCTTTGCTGAGCTCAATTCACGTCAACTCCACTGATACTATAGCACTGATTTCCTGGGCTCTATCTACCTCCAGCCTGACTACCCAAGTTTTAGCCAGAAACCCAGGTCAGAGAGCGAATACATATACATAATGGAAGTAAACACGGAGAGGATAAAAGTAAATTAAATTCTTATTTACGAAGGGCCCGTGGGAGCCAATGAAAAGACGCAGCCAGTAATGGCGCCTACCATCAAGCAAGAGCGCTAGAGTTCAATCTATGAAACCCGTATTTTGTGGAAGCAGAAAACCAAATCCTAAAGGTTGTCCTCTGACCTCCACAAGCATGTCATGGTGCACATACCCACACACATACACTCACATATACATATAAATAATTAAATATAAAGTTAAAAATAAACATTAAAAGAGTTCTCTTGCTTTCTTTGGTTGGAACCGTATTTCCTAACCAGAAGCTTCTCAGTCTCCCCAGCTTTCCCAAGCCCAAATACTAAAAAAAACACTGACCAACCACGATGGAGGAAACAGTACAGAGACACCTTTGCATGATGCACGTGTTGTTTGAGAGTCCCCTGTGTGTTTCACGTGTCATATGAATCAACCCTTTCCCCTTTGAGCGCAGAGGTTTTCAAAGACTTACCGCAGTCTGGGGAATGTTTCATCAGCGCACTGGCAGGACTATCTGTGGATTCACTGTTAGCTTCGGAGCCATCACGTGTTGCTTCTTGACAGAGATAAGTCCTCAGAAATGGTTCATTAGTTATTAATCGTTAACGAGCAAACAACACAAGGCAAAGGTCAGTGTGTGACACACACATGTGAGACTGGGCTGTCGGTGTGAGACAGAAGAAGCACACTCTACAGTATGGGTGACAAGGTGTACTATATATAAGCAGTGAATATTGGCCTGGCATTTATGAAGAGAGTGCTGACACCTGCATCATCCACCTATAGCAATGCTCTGTGTGACAAGTACCGTGTCCCCTCATCCCTTTGTAGGTCCATTATATTCTCACGAAATCACAGTCTATGCAGCCCCTCTACACTGCACATGGGACATGATGACAATGTTACTCTTTTTCTGATCCATCTCCTCCTCTCATAGCTGCATCCTTCAGATACTGTGTGGAATCTAACCTATGCCTCAGCAGCGTTCTATCTGCCCAATCACCTGTTAGCCATCTATTGCCTTCATTTTAAAATTTAGACATTACAAGATGTCAAATTGAATTTTATTTGTTTCTTTTTGCAGGTTTTTTTTCCCATCTGACAGTAAATTCCCCAAGCACAGCACCCAGCATCATTTATAAACTTTCGTATTCCGGCTTTCACGTAGCTCCTTCTGCATTGCCTTGGAGCTTTGCCATATCCCTCACTCACCCTGAAATGAATGCTCCCTCTAGATTCTCTCTCTCTCTCTCTCTCTCTCTCTCTCTCAATAAAATTTGGAATCTAATTCTATTATCATCACTATCCTGTGGCTTTGGGTAGCATACTTTTATAACTCTCTTCCCATGAAATAATGGAACATTTTCCAGAATTTTAAAACACAGGCTTACATGGTTTAAAATATCATCAATCTACAATTCTTTTGATAAGTTTCTCTTTATTGTAAGAAGAACCACAATTTAACATTTAATGGACAAATACTGTTTTAAATGCCTCCAAATTTTACCAAAATGGCTCTATTATTTTCTGTACCTCTCCTTCAAAAAGCCAACTTAGATGATAAATAGAATATTAACAGATGTTATAAGAAGTAAGGAACTTTCAACTGTGTTCAGTTTAAAATTTACATAAATATAATTTTAAAATATAAAAATCAGTACAAAGAAAAGTCTATCATTCACTTTTCATCACTTACTAAGTATCTTACGATGTTTCAGTAAAAGCAATGCCACTATCTTCATATTAAGAACTTAGACCATTACAATGAGTAGGTGTAGTAGCCATAGATGGTTAAATAACTTTTGGATCACATTTACCACATACCAAGATATCAGGGCACAATCATTCTACAGAAAAGTCATGGCATGAGCCAAGAACATAACTGTTATGGACTGTTGGGTCACAGTTGGGTGTTGGTAAGTTTTTAGCTTCTTGCTCAAGGAATTGAAACAAAAGCCCTCATACGTTTGAAAAAAAAGATTAGAAAAGAAACTTTATTGAATGCAAAACTATAGAAAAGACCAGTGTATAATGAAAGGAAGCAAACAGCAGCCTAAGTGAAGATCCTCAGGTCCAGGATAATTGTTTGGAGCTTCCACTTCTGTGATTCAGGTTACCAAGGGCAGAGTTTGGATGCTTCTCCATCTTGATTGGCATGTTAAGTTATCTATCTGTTAACCTTGTTCTTTCAAATGATGCATATAATTTTAATTATATGGATACCAAATTATACATAGAGATAAAATAAAATCCAGTGAAGGACACAGTTTTTTCTTATTTTTCCTATGCCTAAAACCAGTTCAAACCAGATTTGCTCTTCTAGTATCCTATTAGGACGCGAGGAAAGTACAATCAAGTCAGGGATCTGAAGTTGCTGGGTGCTTGTTTGGAGAGGCATGTGTATGCATAGTGCATGGTTAGGGAGCAAGGATGCTAAATGTATTATGGGATGAGAGGGATGTGCCCAGCACAAACGAAGAAGAAGAGTACCATATGACTAACTCATGATAGTGTGCCTCATAACCAGTTACAAAACTCTTTTCCTATATAATATAGAATTGCTATTCATAAAGTGGCATACTCTCTAATTCAATTACCTTTTTTTGAAGGTAGAGTTTCAATTCATGTATCAAGACATTCCAGTATCATTCAGCCTTGGACATAACTGTTATGAGGCCATCAGTATCAGTCAATGACACTTGCTTTAATTCCTGGAGCTGCTTTCTCTGTGTGGAAGCTTGTCCCAGCTCAGGGTAGGCAGGACCAGCAGAAATGTCCCAAATCGAGGCTTCAGCCTCAGTTCAGTGCCTTACAGGAGCCAAGTGTCAACATCACACAGACACGGATCAGGAACTGAGAAACAGAGCCTCTGATTCTAGCTAACCCAGGATGCCCAGGAAAACATAGCATCAATGCTCAACTCAGGCTGGGGATCCCTGGAATACATAGATTTTAAAAATAGCAGGACAGAACTGTGTAAAGGCATGCTTAAACTTCATGGAAAGAACTGTAATTCAATATGGAAAAGAGATAAATCATTCCAAATTCCACATGACGTTCTTATAATTATTTCAAGTATTAAGGTAACAGGTTTGGCCTTCATTCCATCAGAGATCTTACACTAGTGTCTTCCTATAGCCAGTCTTCTCCGCATCTTCTTCTCATTGATAAGGTAGCTCTCCCCACCCCATAATGAAAATGTGTTTCTCTCACCCTCACCTAATGACTTTGAACAGAAGTCACTTATGATGTCATGGCAGTGAGCACCTTAGCTGTCGAGATGTCATCTCTCGTTCTGTCCACCCCACAATGCAGAGCCCCACAGCAAACCTTTGCCGAGAATTTAAAAAGAAATGTGTTGCATTTTCAGTTTTATGCAGGAGAATGTTGCTATTGATTGGGCACTCAGAGGGGTAGTCCAATACTAATACTACGGGGAAGTCAGACCAATCTAACCCTAAACTACTGATAATTTCTTCAAAAACAATTATTATGTTTGCTAATGTGCAAAAATGATGTCAGTTCTGAGTTATCTTACAACTCAAAACTAAGGAAATGAGAAGGCCAAGATTATTTGAAGCTCTTTAAGTCTCTTAAACATAGCTCCATCCTCTCTGTTCACTTGTTAGACTTTCTTCAGATGGCGAGCTTCGGAGGGGTTAGTTGCCATGCTGGCAGAGTAGATTAGCTCTTCTGTGGTAAGCTGACTACAGATTTGGGTGACTTCTTACCACCTGGGTTCTGTAGCCCTGTCTGATATTTATAGCTCCTCCCACATGGGTGCCATCCTCAATTTAATTATCATCTCTCCGTGCCTCCCTTCCAACCTCATTTCTAAAAATGTTAAATAAGACCATCCGTAATACCCGTGTCCCCAAAGCAGGCTCCCATCTCCTCTTCATAAACGGATGCACTGCCATTTATCATTAAATCTCTTTAGCCAATTTAATTCCCTAGAAAAATGTTAATATTGAATCCACTTTGAGCTAGGTTTTAATTAAGATTTCCTAAGACATTTTGCGTAAGTGATTTACTATAATCAAAACTGATATTTCCTCCTCAGCCCCCACCCCTCTAATGCTCTAATTTTATCCTCATACCGAAGATCACGACTTTGGATGACAAGACCAGGTCTCTCCAAATACGCATCGTTCATTTGACTGCTTCTACAAATAGCTCCCTTCTCCTTTGCCTACATAAGTCCCGGAATCATTTCAGGAAATATCTTCCCTGTGGCAGGCACATCTTCCTACCTAAAATACCAGTCTCTGGATGAAGCATCCTTAAGGCCAGTCTCTAACTTTCCTTTTGGCTTTGCTATTTTTATTGCTGCTATTTCTGTGCCCATCACCACTCCAAGTGCAGTGAATAATTAAAAATACAATGAGACGGCCGGCAAGATGGATGGACCAGCGTGAATCAAGGCACTTTCAGTTAAGCCTGACATCCTGGATTTTATCCTGGAACCCATGAGATAGAAGGAGAAAATGAATTACTGAATGTTGTCCTCTAATCACACACACACACACACACACACACACACACACACACACACACACCACGGTTATAAAATAGATTTTTATGTGTATGAGTGTTTTCCTTTCATGCTGTATATCCATCATTTGCATGCCTGGTACATGCAACAGATAGATCCCTGGCACTAGAATTACAGCTGGTGGTCCTCCAACACGTGGGTGCTGTGACTTGAACCCAGGTCTTCTGGAATGGTGGCAACTGTTCTTAAGCACTGAGCTTGCCCTCTGGTCCCTTATAAAATAGAGTCAGAATTACAACGTGTGCCGCAGATCTCCTTAGGCAGCTGTAAATGGGCATGTGAAGAATTTGTTTGCATTTCCTGGTGCTATTAAACAGGGGTCGTCTGTTAACACTGCCTCCCAGGGGCCTGCATTGGAAGTCTCAAGGCAAATGCACAACATACACATTTTCTCAAACAATATGCACCAGAGGTCACCAACGTCCCCTGTGTCGCACCCCCCCACCACCAGCAAGGAATGACACAACACCGGAGCTCTTCTTGCAAGCAGTTTATTCAGGA
>LOEQ01001469.1:219868-230434 GCA_001685075.1 Bramus lutescens | reverse complement strand
AACTCACAGAGATCTGCCTGCCTCTGCCTCCTGAGGGCTGGGGTTAAAGGCATGCACCACCACCGCCCAGCACATTTCTTTCTTTTATGAACATTTTTAATAGATAATTGGAAATCCTTGTTTTAAAGCAACAGGCTTGTTTTTAGAACAGATTTGGCTTCAGAACAATATTGAACAGAAAGTACAGGGTTCCCATTTACCCCCTGTCTCTTTGTAGACTCAGACTCACCCACAACCTGCATCCACAGCAAAGCGGCGTAGTCCGCACCCCAGATGAGTCTGTGCTGGCGGAGTTGTCTACTGCAGTAATGGTTTATACGAAGGCTGCCTCTTCGTCTTGTGCGCCCGTGAGTTAGGACAGACACGCATGTCCCTGTGCCAGCATCACTGCCTTGGAAGTGTTTTCTGCTCTGCGTCCCCCAGCTCTTGAAAACCGCACATTCATTTTCTTTCTCCATAGTTCGCCTTCCAAAATGTTGTATAGTTGGGGCCATACACATCAGTCTATATCAATTCTTAGTAATTAACTCTTTGCGGATGATAGATGATTTTTTGTTAATTTGTGACTTTTTGAGACAGGATGTCATGTACCAACCGTAGTCTGAATCAGAGCTCACTATGTAGTAGAGGCTAGCCCTGAAGTCCTCTTGACCTTTCTACCTCCGCGTTGCTTGTCTTTTGTTTATTTTGGTTTTTATGTTTGTTTGTTTGCTTTTTGAGACAAGGTCTCATTGTGTAGCTCTGACTGTTCTGGAACACCCTGTGTAGACGAGGGTGGCTTTGAACTCACAGAGATCCACCTTCCTCACAAGTGCTGGGATAAAAGGTGTGCTCCTGCCTCCACTCCTCAGTTGCTGAGATGGTAAACTCACACCGCTGTACCTAGTGCTCATTTCTTTGTATTGTTAAATAATAGTCTAAACTCTCATAAGATAAATGACCCACACAGTTCATTCATTTGCCTGTCAGAAGATATCTCAGTGGCTTCCAAGACCTGGCCCATGGATAAAGCCTCTCTCAGGGTTAAACATCCAGGCTTCTGTGTGAGCATCAAGAGTGGGGTTGCTGTCTAGTTGATAATGAAGGGCGTTTTTGAGAAGCTGCCATTAATTATCCATCATGCGAGTTAATTTTTATTTTAAATAGCTACCTTGTATTTCGTTGTAAATTTGCACAAGAGTGACTAATTTCAAATTTTTCATTCTTTCTTTTAAATCTTTGTACACCTTTCTCATTGTTTAGAATAAGGCCGCTCAGATTGGAATTGCTAAATCAGACAGAGTCACTATATTGTGATAAACATCATGGATTGTTTTTCCCCAAAGCCGCTCTGTTAATCTGTGGCTGTGCTGTCAGGTGTGACTGACCAGGCTCCGGGGCACATTGCCTTACTGTCCCTTTTCTAGGGTGCTGAGACCTTCACAGACCAGTGGAGGCCAGTATGAAGGCTTCCTCTATGGGCTCTGGAGAAGAAGCCCCCATCCCAGCACGCTCCCATATTTGCCCTTTGACCTCTGGCAGCTGGTGGCAGTTCTTGGACCTGGTTTTGGCTGGATGACTCTCCAGGCTCTGACTCCTGCTACCGTAGACTATCCCTCTACCTGGGTCCTCTCCTCCTCTAAAGACATGGTCATGGGTTTAGGATGCTCTAATCTAGTGTGACGTCACCCCTTAATCCTATAGTTCTGGTTCTCCACAGGAGTATGTTCCAAGCCACCTGCTTGCACTGAGGCTAGTACCTGAAGGGCTAAATACATAAAGCAAAGAGCCTTAGGGGCAGTTGAGAAACTCCTGATAATCAGAAACATCCCCAGCTCCCAAGGTAGGAAGCAGATCCACGGGTGGGACTTTCCACCCCACCCCCCAAAATTCCTTCTCTGCAGTACAAATTCTCAAGCTCACTGTGCTTTTGGCACGGTCTGCACTCCCTAGGAGAGGCTGCTGCCCTTCCTTGTTCGGTTCCACACCCCCGACCAATCCAGACCTGACAGTTCCATGCCCTCTATAGTTACCGTGCTCTGTGGCCAGCATGCTCTGTGAGCAACAGCAAAACTGGAGTTTTCACTTCCTGGTTTAGTGCTATGAAGTAAGTTCTCTCCTAGCACTTGGGAGGCAGAGGCAGTGGATGTCTGTGAGTTCAAGGCCAACCTGGTCTACATAGTGAGATCCAAGACAGCCAGGGTTATGTAGAGAGACCCTGTCTCAAAAAGAAAAACAAAACGAACAAAAAAGAAAGACAAAAAGGAAACTGGTTGTCACTCTAAAGTTTAGCAAGCTTGGCGTTGTTGGTGGTCGTTTTTTACTCTTTTAGCACTTGGCTCTTTGTAGGCCCATCACCCAGCTCCCTAATCAGTCACATGGAGTCTTATTCTTTCTTATGAATGCCCGGCCTTAGCTTGGCTTGTTTCTAAGCCAGCTTTTCTTAAATTATGCTATCTACCTTTTGCCTCTGGGCTTTTATCTTGCTCTATTCTGTATATCTTTCTTTCCTTCTTACTCCATGGCTGGCTGGCTGACTGGCTGGCCGGCCCTTGGTTTCTCACTCCTTGATCCTCTCTTGTTTTTCCATCCCTCTTTTTCTGCTATTTATTTTCTCTGCCTGCCAGCCCTGCCTGTCCTTCCTCCTGCTTTGCTATTGGCCATTCAGCTCTTTATTAGGCCAATCAGATGTTTTAGACAGGCAAAGTATCACAGCTTCACAGAGTTAAATGAATGCAACATAAAAGAATGCACCCATCTTTGCCTCATTAAACAAATATTCCACAGCATAAACTAATGTAACAAATGTAACTGTATCTTAAAATAATATTCTACAACACAACATTTAATTCCTTATTGCTCACTTGAGAGAATCCACTTGTTCACTTAAAAGAAGCATTAACATTCCTTCAAGAATGTTAAATAAGGGCAGCCACTGTGGCTAGCAAGCTACCGTGACAGTTATTGATTGCTAAGGTGGTGGCTCGCCAACAGGTGGGGAACATTATACCATAGATACACTGGTCAGAGGGGAGACTGTCATGTCCTGGATAGGATGGAGTGCATGGTCAGGATTTCAGCACTCACCTGGGTGTGATAGCAGACTTCTTTAATCCCAGCACTCAGGAGGCAGAAGCATGCAGATCCCTGTGAGTTTGAGGCCAGCCTGATCTGCATAGAGAGTTCCAGGATAGCCAGGGCTATGTAGAAAGAACCATGTTTCAACAAACAAAACAAAAACAAAAAACCGAACAAATTATTTCAACACACTACTCAGAACAGCATAGAGCTTGGCAAGTAAAACTGATTTTTAGACTGTTGCATTTAATTTTTCCTGGCCGCTGCTGACTGTCAGTGAAAGTACGGAGAACGAGCTGTAAGTAGGAGGGGTGTGACTGTTTTAATCTCAGCCACAGACCCCCTCTTTGTAAACAGTCAAGTCCAGAAGTTCCAGGTAGACTCAAGTCTAAGGGGAACTAGCCAACCCTCCGCAGTCATCTTAAAGGTCTTTTCTAACCATATGGGGAAAAGCATCTGGATTTCCTTTCTTAATTCTGGTAATCACTAGAGACACTAAAACCCTTTGGTAGAGCCGTCCCCATGTTTCTGATTCTGCGCCTTGTTTATAGCTCTTCCCTGCTTTTCTTCTGGATGGTTTCTCTCAGCTCACAAAACCATTTGCCCTTTATCTCTGTTGATGAAGAGGAATGGATTTAGCGGTGTCATTCTCATACCTATCACAAAGACTGTGAGCAGGTCCCTGTTGGCTCCCTCCTATAACCGTCTCGCAGAGCTGATTGATCATTTCTCCCTGCCTTCTCGGCAGCAGGCATATTCCAAGCCCTCTTGGTTCATGTGTAGATCTTTTTCCCCAGACACTGACAGACTTTATTTTGGGAAATTCCCATCTGATACCCTACCTTCTTAGATTTAAAAAGTACAGAGCATATCTACATTCTGAGTCCTTAGGACATGACTGAGGTGATGGCTGGATGGTATGCAGGGGCGGGGCCCTTGCTTCTTACAAGCCCACATCCATCTTGAACAGGAGCGTGGGTGTGAAACACTGAGATTCCAGGGAGCCACAGGCCAGGCTGAGATGACAGTGGGCAGTGAAAAGTGTGGGGCAGCCAAGGACTCACTTAAGGATGCAACAGCAGTGCTTGGCACCACAGTCACAGGGCAGCTTGTTGCTGGCATCCATGCCTCTGCCTGTGCTCATAGTCTCGGTAGCCAAGCCACCCTTTCAAATGCAAATCCAATGCTCTCTCTAGCTCAGCATCCACCCGCAGGATGTGGAACACAATCCAGAGCCCTAACCGGCCTCTAGACCTTCCAGCCTCCTTCCCTGCTCTGCCTGCTCTTCCTGCTCTTCCTGCTTTATCTCCTGAGCCAGGCCTTTTGACACTGGAGCCTGATTGGGTTCCACTCCTACAGAATAAGTTTGGGTTGTTTTAGGCTTCAGATCTAGGTCCAAGAGGTCAGAGAACTTTTCCATTCTGCAGCTCATTTTGCTTGAGTGTGACATCTTTGCCTCAGATTTCCTACTCCTATCTTTTTTTTGAAAGTTAATTTTTTTCCCTGGGAAGAATTTCTTACTGCTTTCATCTACTTCGACTGTTTTTCTCTCCAGAAGTTTTACCTCAGCTTCTTCAAAAGAAGGATAAATAACTTGAGAGGTAGAAGGGAACATTTCTTTGATTTCTTTTAAAGGATTCTGAAACTTAGATTGAACATTTGCTGGCTTTTCAGTAGATGAAGTTTTAACTTTAATCCACTGTTTTCCCAAGCTGCAGGAGGATCCTTGCAGATAAGCATCACATGTTATTCTAAGTACCTGGGCCATGGAAGAGGATGATATTCTATTCGGGGCACGATTTGTGCCTTTCAAAAATGATTCATCTTAAGCTTCATGCCACACTTGGGAAATATGACATGAAGTATTTGGGCTCACTGTTCTTTGAGCCAAAGGTTACTTAGCACATAGTGAGAGGACCAGAGAAGGCCCAGTTGATGTGTGTACTCAACAGCCAGGCTTTGTTTACAAAGACCATGCTTTTCTTTGGTAGAGTCGACCCCAGCCTGACCGGTTGAGTAGGAAGGAGAAATTCCCTCAGAAAAAAACAAAACAACAAGGAGGAAGAAAGGAAGCCAGGGCTTCGGGGTGACCTAAGGGGACACACTACTTGCCTGGCATACCAAGAGGCATTGAGTAACTGAGTTTGGTCCTCAATACTACCAAGAAAAAAAAGAGAAAGGGGAAGAATCCTGTTCTAACTGGACTGGTTCATAATAACAACAACAAAGAAATATCAGTAGAGAATAATTTCTTATTTTCTGATCATTTTTATGTTTGTAAACGGGCGGGGAGTCTAACTCGCGT
Organism: Bramus lutescens; assembly: GCA_001685075.1. Taxonomy (NCBI): domain Eukaryota; kingdom Metazoa; phylum Chordata; class Mammalia; order Rodentia; family Cricetidae; genus Bramus; species Bramus lutescens. Next base: position 225,072 of record LOEQ01001469.1, on the reverse strand, counting down.
TGTCAATCTGAGTCAAGAGTGAAACCTTTCTGCACCCCAGTAAGTGACTTTGCCGATGCCAGAATCTGAATCAGACCAAATCAAACCGATTTAGAAAGAGCCCAGGTTGAATGGATACAAATGCTCCCTGCTGACTTTCCGGCCCCGCAGAGAGGAGAAGGGAAAGGAAGACCTAGGGTTCTCTAGGGGGCAATTTAAATATCCTGTGGTCTTGAGCATCTCTGGGAAGGGGGGTCATCATTTGGCAGGTTTTTCTCGGAGATGGAGTCTGGATTGAGACAACTACAGGTGGAAAGGGCTTGGGGTGGAGGAACATTCCAGACTCTTTAATATGGATGCCAGGGGCTGGAGTGATGTTTCCACCCAAACAAAGAGTTTTCTTTCTAAATATATCCTGTTACGGGGAGGCAGAGGACTTGTCCAGTGTGTGCAAGGTCATAGACACAATCCCACAATCCCCTGAACCATGAGGGGGAGACCTATCAATTGGTTGCCTCATCATCAGCTGGATTTATTTTATCTTTAGTTTGTTAATGACTTTTTCCTCCTTCTGTATTGTAGTTTGACCAATTAATTACACTAAGTGTGAGCTACATTTTCCCAAGTAAATGGATCCTTCAAATAAGCCATAAGGGGTTGCAGGGTAAAACCGTAAAAACGTTAGTTTTTATAATTATATTTCTGTTAGTAGATTTTACTTTGATTTTATTTTATTTTTTGCTTTGACATATGTCTTATGTAACCCAGGCTAGCCTTGGATTCATAGGAGCCAAGGATGACCTTGAACTCCTGATCGTCCTGCCTCCACCTCCTAAGTCCTAGGTCACAGTTACATGTAATTATGCACAGATTACATCCCTGGCTTTGGTGGAAAGGCTGTAAAAATTGTGTCTCTTTATGAACTAGCATGACCTTTTTTCTTGTTTTCCAACTTTTTCACAAAATAAAATTTCAAAGATCTCCATGACTCGAACTCTAGAACCAAATGTTATTTACAGGCCAATTAATACCTAGGTTTCCTCTTAATTGTCTAATTTATAGACATTAAGTCATTTTTACGGTTGGTTGCCTAAGCTTGAAGGTTACTGGAGAAATTCATAACTCATTTTTTTTATACTTTAAAAATTTTGTTTTTATTTCCTGACACTAGAATAGTCAGACTGGCTGGTTGTAGTGGCAAATGTTTGTAATCCCAGGCATTCAGGAGGCTAATTCTTGAGGAGCACAAGGTGGAGGCCAGTTTCTCAAACAAACAAAAACAAGCCCATGTGAAAGTGAAGAAGACAGGAGGAAGGAGAAAGATCTTAAGGATGGAAAGGGGTGAAAATCTAGAGTACCTGTGATGGGAAAGCAGAAGGGGGACTGCAGGATGGGAGAGAATCAGGAGGAGTGGGCGTAGAGATAGAACAGAGTAAAACAAAGTACAATGACGTATTATGTATGAAAATGCCACAGTGATAGGCAGTGGTGGGGTGGTGCCCTCCTTTACTTCCAGTACTTGGGAGACAGAGGCAGGCAGATATCTGAGTTTGAGACCAGCCTGTCTACAGAGTGAGTTCATTCAGGGTTACATAGAAAAAAAAAACAACAACAACAAAAACAACAACAACAAAAAACCTGTCTCAAGCATATAAATACCTGAGCCTATTGGGGGACATTGCTGGCTCAAACCACCACAGAAACTAAAAGGAAAGTTAAAGGTTAGTGCTACATGTATGATGAGCACCATGAAAACATTTAGATCATGTCAGAGCATGACGTAAACATATCAGTAACTGCGTAACATTACTGAAGGGGCCGGGGCTGCTGGCTCCTTGCCACAGGCTGGCAGAGTTCACCAGCAGCCTCTGCGGTTCTTGGGGTGTGTGGAAAGAGCAAGTCCACGGGGTGAGGATCAGATCCCACCGTCCTCAGACAGCTGTGCTTTTGCAGGGTTTTGCTGTGGAGATGGCAAACATGAAGTGATGTTACCGACTAGAACCGAAGCGTAACTCAAGGCAAGAACAGCCCAGCAGGTAACAGCTAAGCCTGGTGAAGCTTTCCTGTCCTCAGGATTGGATGATGAAGAGGAGACCTGCCCTGAATGGGGGGCGGGTACCACTCCATAGGCTGAGAACTCAGGCCTATTAAAGGGGAAAGGAAGAAGCCAGCTAGCCTGGTATAGTCTTCCTCCCTGTCACCTGTCTCTCTCCGCCTCTCCACCATGCCCTCCCACCCTAGCGTACTGGCTGAAACCATGAACAAATCCTCCCCCTCCCTCTCGATTTTTTCTGTGTAGCCCTGGCTGTCCTGAGATTTGCTCTGTAGACCAAGCTGACCTCAAACTCACAGAGTCCCCCTGCCTCTGTTGGAATTAAAGGCCTGCACCGCTACCACTTGGGTCATCCTTCCTTTCTTAAACTGTTATGTCAAGTCTTTTGTCACACAACAAAATGTGACTCAGACATAGGTATTTTTACTACCATGTTTTGAGTGTTTATATCCCCCAAATTTATATTTTGAAATATTTTATATGTGTTTATTTATAATATTTATTTATAAAATATATAATTATTATTTTGAGACAAGGTCTCATTCTATAGCCTTGACTGGCCTAAAATTTACTATTTAGACCAGGCTGGCCTCAAACTCATAGAGATCCATCTGCTTCTGAGTGTTGGAGTTAAAGATGTGGATGACCGACCACACCTGTCTTATTAGAGTCTTGAACCTCAAATGGATGTAGCCCCTTGAGGAGGTGTTTATCACTTGAGGGCAGAGCCCTTATGAATGAACTTAGTGCCCTTATAGACGTGGCCCAGAGAGCTCTATGTCAGGCCCTCACCAGACACCGGATTCCCCGGTACCTTGTTCTTGAGGTTCCAGCTCCCAGGATGTACACCTCATCTTGAGCTGTAGAGTTCTGTTCTAACATCATGAATGGGCTAAGAGAGAAACTGGTGCTGAGGTTCAGTTTGTGCATCACTTTCCAAGGGGATTCATTCCCAGATGTTGTTCTCCAGCATCACAGTGTGAACTTGTCCGAGACTGGATGGCCTGAATCAGTCGTTTAAAGTGTTGGTGTCAATCAAGAGAAATAACAGACTGAGACAGATGAGGCTGCTGCCAACATAATGCAACAAGCTGCTGCCAGTGAACTTGTTTTTAACATGTACTCTCCAGAGTAGGTAAGAAGCATGGCGCAATAAAGGCATAAGGCAGTAACATGACTGTACCTAAGGTGTGGAAGCTGCTTTGGAGCTGGATGGTAGGTAGAAGATAGAAGGGTTATGAGGGACCTTGGTGGAAAATCTTGCATAAAACGAAGTGCCAAACTTCAGCTTGGCTTGCCTGAGTGTGAATAGTAAAATATATAACATTGAAGCAATAATTTACGTTATTTTATGTATATGGGCATTTTGCCTGCATGGATGTATATGTACCATGTATATGCTTGGTGCCTGTGGAGGCCAGAAGAGAGCCTCAGGAGGTTACAAACAGTTGTGAGCTGCCATGTGGGTGCTGGGAACTGAACCTGGGTCCTCTCAGCTGCCTGTATTGGGGGCATGTTAAGAAGAGAGTGGCACAGTGTGGACAGACTGGTATGAAACAGTTGGTGCTTCCCATCAAGACGGTGGCAGAAAGATCCAAGATATTTTGAAGACCTTAGAGACTGCCACTCCCATCACAGGCCTTGGTGACAGAATAGGCTGAAAAAGGAACAGCGGTGTTGGCAGGACCTGGGTACTACTCACTGTGTTGTGTGCCACCGTGAAGCTCCATTGCCTGCACATGTGGTAGTGGCTGCCATTCTGGAAGGCAATTGGTAAACCTCAGCAACATCTGGGCCATGGCATCTTCCTGGGCACCAAGAACCCAAGAACCAAGGTGGTGTTGTTTCCTCACCTTGATTTGAATGAGTGAAACACCCAGGAGCTTGTGCAGGGGACCCAGGCAAGAGACTGTCCCCAAGGACAAGGAACTGCAAGGTTGCTGCAGGATTCCCTGGCACCCCAGCTCAGTGAAGCCACTGCTATACATGCTGCGTATTTTCTCATCGCTCATTGCCTCTTGGTACAGAAACAGCACAGGCCTTAAGTGACTTCATTTCTATTCCTCTGCCCCAGACGCAAGGTTAATGAAATCACCAATAAAAGCACGTCATAAGCAAATGAGATTTCTTTTTTGCTCTTTTCTTTCTATAAACCACTACCTAATATGTAAATATTGCTTCATAGACCTGCTTATAATGGGAGTGACCAATGGTAAAGGGTGCGACTTCATGACCACTAAGCTTCTTCTCTGCAGGTGAGCGAGTGATCTTTTAGCTTTGACTCTTACTAGAATGCAGGTTGCAGGAGGAGAAGAGTGAAAAGAATCACATTCACGGACTTGTTTTTAAAGCACTTCACAGTTTACATTTTTACTGCGAAGGCAAAAGGCAACCCTTCGATTTCAGACTCGAGTCTGAGTCAAGGGGACTGTGGAGACTTGCTCTGTTCATCTTGGGGGTGTTCCTGTGATGTCACCATCTACTCTATTCATCTAGAAGCCCGCACAACTGTATCCACAGAAGATTGCAATCTGGAGAGGATTTCGGGTGGAAGGAAGGGTAGGGAGGGGCTGAACTACAGGCTCCAGACTTCAGCCATGCCTAGAGCCCCAGAAAGAATGATATGACAGGAAATGATGCTGCCTCTTAGAAGATGGCATGGATGTTGTTGTATTATTACTGTTATTACAGTTTCTTCTCAGATGGAGCCTTCCATCTTGAAGGGAAATTTGTTTAAGATATGGGCTGTAAATGGAAAGTGAAACAAGAATATTTAAGGCAGTCTGTTTATAAGGAGGTGAAACAAGAGGATGTTTGTTTTAGGGCAGTAGCTCTAAACCTTCCTAATGCTGTGACCCTAGAAGGCAGGTCTTCATGTCGTGGTGACCCCCAGCCACATGATTATTTCTGTTGCTACTTCATAACTGTAATTTCGCTGCTGTTAGGAATTGTAGCATAAATACGTGTGTTTTCTGTGGTAAATATTTGTGGTCTTAGGCAACTCCTCTGAAAGGGTAGTTTAACCCCTCCCCAGGGGTCATGACCCACAGGTTAAGTACTACTGTTCTAGGGGGACTTGAAACACTCCATCCTTGCAGAGAAGCTGGTTAAGACAGGAAGTAAACAACTCAAAATAGCTTCAGGAAGTACCTGAATCTGACTAGATTCACTA
>LOEQ01001469.1:172342-189684 GCA_001685075.1 Bramus lutescens | reverse complement strand
TGGTTGCTGGGAATTGAACTCAGGACCTTTGGAAGAGCAGGCAAGCTCTTAACCTCTGAGCCATCTCTCCAGCCCCCAAATAATCTTTTTAACCTGAAAAACATAGAGAATCTCTTCCAAGCATTCTGTATATTTGGCATATATTAATAAGTTGGGCTATTTAATAAGACATTCATTTGCCAACCAGACAGTAAAAGAAAGGCTTAGGGCTACTCCATGCTCCCTAAGCTCTGATGCTCTTTGGGGTGGAGCTCGCCCTTTCTAACATAGCAAGGCCCCAGATGTGTGTCTGCTGAGCCCTCACATACTCCTGGGCAGTTTTTCTCTACCCATTGCAGCCTTCTCACGTGCATCAGCTGGAACCCCCTTTGTTCCAAGAGCTGGATTTCAAACATGGCCTGGAATCGCAAAGGTGACTTTCTGTTAAAATGTCTAGTGAGTTTGCTCCACTGCCACCATGGTTCTCAGAGGCAGGGGTCTGTCTGGCTTTAGTCTCAAGAGGGCAGAGCTTATGGTCAAGGCCATATCTTACCATGTTAAGTGGGCAGGTGAGAGGCACTGTGAGACTCAGCTGGGCTGGAGACTGGACCTTTCTGTGCTGTGGTGTCTCTGGAGGGGGTGGTGCCGGCAGACCAGAGCAGGAAGAGGTTTGTGTGTAGGGCTTGCACTACTCTTTTGGCTTTTGCTCATTCACCCTGATTTTCAGTTTAAGGCTCTTGCCCACAGGGTCACAAAGAAAGAGACCACCACTCTGGTTAAAGTGTCCGGAGAAGGCAAACTCGACTCTTGATCCAGAGGGTGCACTAGGAAGAGCTAACACACCGGAGACAGGAAGTACATTTAGTTTTTATTCTAACTCAGGTGGTGGCTGTGCCTTTCCCCATAGGCTGGGATCTGACCTCACACTCTTGTTCAGTTGGCTAGTCTACAAGGAATTGTCACGCAGGAAACCAAGGGGAAAGAGTCACAGCTCTAGGCCATCAGATATGACAGTACCAGAACCATGGGCCTTGTGTAAACAAAGGTTTTACTGGATGAGGAGGAGTAAAGCATTTGCATAAAAGTCTTACAAGGTAGGGGAGATAGAAAGTTTTCAATTCCTTGTCCCAAACACTTTATAGTATTTGGCAAAAAAGACTCATATTTGATATTTCTCACGCTTAGAACATACACCACCACCCAAAGATCACAGAATCATTCTTTTAAAATTCCAAATAAATAAATGTGAAGTCATGTGTGGTGGTATGTATTTATAATTCCAGACCACAGGAGAGGCAGGAAGAATTTCAACTCCGGGTTAGCCTGGGCTACACAGTAAGCCCTTATCTCAAAAATCTCAAAAGAAAGTCCAAAGAAAGAATGCAGTTGACCGGGTGGTGGTGCCCACCTTTCATCCCAGTGCTCAGGAAACAGAGGCAGGGAGATCTCTGTGAGTTCGAAGTTCAGCTGATTTCTAATACAGCCAGGGATACAGAGTGAGACCTTATCTCAGAAATCCAAGGAGGCCAAAGAAAGAATGCAGTAGAAGGAATAGAAGAAAGGAGAGAGGAGGAGGAGGAAAGAGCGGGGGGACAGAAAAGATCTCAAGATCCTGGGTCTCAGAGAGGGTAACGTGTCCCCAGTATCCTTGGGTGTGTTAGAGAAGAGTCACCTGTGGAAGAACGGGGTTGAGACACCTGTGGAGACGGAGGCAGAGCACCAGCTGTCTCCAGTATCTGAAGTATGTTTTCCTTGTACTATCTTTGAACTGTGTTTTTGTTTATTTTTCATTTTCTGTTCTAGTCTGGGCTTTCATCTTTGCTTTATATTTTGAAGTCTGAATTTGAGGCTCAAGGCTGAAATAAAATAAGTCTTAACTCTTAGGGGAGAGTTAAGTATCAAAGGAATCTCCACATAATCTAGGATCTCACAATTAAATCTGGATTCATGCTCACAGTTAAAAAAAAAATTCCTCTCTGACCCAAGAACATTCTAGACTTTGGAGGAAACAATAACAAACAACAGAGCTTTGGCTGGGAACGGTGTTTTGGATAGGAAAGGCAGTGTCACCATGGCTTCAGCCAGCTGACAGACACCTGGGCCTGCCTGTGGCTGCCATCCTGTGCTCTCGTGCCTACAAGGCTTACAAGGCTTCTCCCACGGCAAACCCTACCTGGCCTGCCTTCCTACAGCTGTGAGCTGTACACTAAATCTGCTCTTCTCCCAAACATACCACCCTATAGAGAAGCAGTCCTACAGCCTTCCTCTCAAAGAATGGTGCAGTAACCCATGGTAAGACCTTCTTGATAGAGTCTCAAGGTTTCTGGTGTACCTGCCAAGAGTCACATAGCAAGAAACCTGTCAGAACGCTCTCTCACAGTCTGACCAGCCAACCCTTCTGAATTGTGTTTTGTTATTAGAAAGTTGATAGCTTATTTCTATTCTCTTTCTTGGTCCTGTGAGTGGATGGTGCCCAGTCAGGGTGTCTTGTGGGGTTGTGACTTGATGGTATAGGGACTGGACCCATACACATGCTCAATGGGCATTCTAAGGTAGCTTCTTCATGTCTGTGTGGAGGCTTCAGTTAGGGTGGCTTGGCCTGTCTCTCATGTGACCAGCACATACTGGCTCTCAAGAAGGCCTCTCAGGACAGTAGACTTCTTCCCCTGCAAGTGTACCAAAGATGCTCTGGGCAAAGCTGCCAGGTATCAGAGGGGATAATCTCAGAAGTCTACAGCTTCTTTTCAGTACATCCAAGGGAAAGGGTGAGCAGAGGAGATTTGTCCACTGAAGCACATGGGAAGATGAGAGAGGAGTGGTGTGGAGATGCACTGCCCAGCTAGAAAACCATATGCCTCTCACAGGTGAGAACTCCATCTATATTTATTAGAATGTTCTAGTTCAACCATTGCTTTCGTGAGTTTTGAGTTCTCTCTCTCTCGGCTCTTATTTCCTGTTGTGTGTACTTTTTTTTTTAGAACCGTTTCTGAAATATCCCAAAAGTTGGGTAAGTGAGGCTGGAGTGCTAATGGAGGTTTCTGTTAGTGGCTCTAAATGAATGTTCCATGTCCTCTTTAGAAGGGTATCTTTCCTTTATCCAGTAAAACTATGTAGGCACATCCAGGGCTTGCCTCTGAAAAATGAGCCCCCCTGCTGCAGAGCCAGCCCTGGGAAGGTGGCAGGAGAAGCGGTAGCAGTTAGTTCCCGTCTGACCTTGGGCCAGTTAGCACACACTGGGACAGGGCTTCCGTTCTTTGTCTGAGCGTGAGTCAATCATCTTGTTAGTTGTATTAATTTCCCTATCCTTCTCTTTGCATTCCCCTTCACTGAAACTCCCTCTTTAGTCTTTGGTGGTGGAGCCATGGGGTCTGCTCTCCAGCAGGCTCTGGTCCACAGGGCGCTGGGCTCAGGCAGAAGCAAGCCCAGTGGGGAAAGCTTCTCCTGACAGGAATTGATAAGGGCACATTATGTAAAAATCTGGAGGGCAGAGCTTTCTCTTTTAGGTCAGTTCTCAGCCTGCAGCTAAAAAGGCTAATCAACAGAAGCATTTTCTGTGTTCATTCCAGAGACTTTCCCAGGGGCACAATAAATCTCGCAGGCTTGTTTACAGGAGCATTGTTATTTAACAAGCCAGGCTTCTGAGCTTAAGAGGTTTTGGTTTCATCAAATCTAACCCAACCTGCCACATTCATGATTCATTACCAGCTGCTCATACTGCGTTCTGTAAGGTAATGGAATTTTGCATACTTGAAAATAATCTTCATGCCCAAGCTGAACTGTCTATGCATTAGAAGACTATATAGAAGCTGTGCGTCTTTGTCCTCTTTTAGACTTTCACCTATTGTGAAAATGGCAGTCCTGGCTCTAATCTACCCACCAGCACCTCAACTAAGATAACTTCACACATGCATTCATTCAACATTGGCGGTTTATCTCATTTACCCACCATTCAGTCACTTGTTTTTTCATTCAACAAATAACTCAAGCCTGGCTCTAAAAGATGCAAGCGTGGTCTCTGTAAGGTAAAGAACCTCATCCATCCCTAAGATGCTGTGGGTTCACATCGTAGCGACCTGGGGTCCATAGGGCATAGGGTGGTCATTTGATCTGGATGTGAGGGAATCTTCAGTGCTCATAAAGAACAGTGCCAGTTGCAGAGAGGGGGTGGGGTGGGGACACGGACCTGATTGAGTGTGAATGACAGGCAGGGCTTCTTCTTCAGCCTTGACCCTTGAGTGGAGCCTCAGGTCCTGGGAGTGTGGTAAGTCTCTGGCTGTGGTTGCGGAGAAACATGGTTTCTACATTTTAATAAGCACTGCTAAATCCACCAGAAATGTTATAGCTCATGGACAGTCCCCAGAACAGGGTCTCGTGAGCGTTTCCCAGGCCCTTTCCAGAATGTTCCCACAGAGGATAAAGCACACAGCTTCTCTCTAGGGAGGGCAACTCTTGAAATCTATTGCAAATATGTCTCATTTGTGGCTGGAGTCTGGTATTGTTTCCTGCATTCTTCAGATATTTACTCTTTACTCTTTTTGTTTGTTTGTTTCTGAGACAGGGTTTCCCTATGTAGCCCTGGCTGTCCTGGAACTAGCTCTGTAGACCAGGCTGGCCTCGAACTCACAGAGATCTGCCTACCTCTGCCTCCCCAATGCTGGGATTAAAGGTGTGCACCACCACCACTGCCTGGCTTGCTCCTTATTCTTATGACTTCACTTTACATATGAAAAAACAAGATCCGCTTGAAACTAATTTTGGTAAAAAAAAAAAAAAAAGTAGTCAGGAATTCAACTTTCCTCATCTTTCCCAGAGTTATTGCGTTAACCACATTTATTAAGTAATCTTTTCTTATTTTTGAAAGACTTGGCTTTATAGTTATGGATGTTTACTGTATATCTTTGTAATAAACTACTTCCTCTTCCATATTTTCAAGTCTTTCTTTTGATCCACTGATAAATCTTGTTGATTTCTTCTCTGGTTTTATATTGTTTTTATGCTGATGTATTATACCATGAAGGAAGCCATAAACTTGGCTAGCAAAATCTTTCATGTCCCCAGAACCAACCTTTGAAGGAACCTTGAAGAAATTTAATCTTGTGTTGGTTTGCTGAAAGGCTCCATTGTCTTAAATATTGAGAACCTGGTGGGCACCAGAGTCGTGGCCTAGGCAGCTCCTTTATTGGCTTATTTTTTTTCCTTCTTTTTCTCTAAATCCATTAATGTTTATTGCATGTTGTCTGTGCTTGTCATTGCTCCTGGGTCCTGAGGGCATAGTGACTTCTTCCTGAGATCTTCTCAGCCCCTATTCTTTTGTTTAACCTAAGCCTTTGACCATCTGCTGACCAGAATGAGCCAACTCCCATCTAAGGGATGGTATTTCAGCAGAGAGATAACAAGGAGCTGTGGTTGCAGTCCTCAGCTAATATTTCTAAGTGTTTGTAGAACAAAATTTTTATATCCTGAGACAGTTTTCAAGAGAATGTACACACCCAACAAACCCGTGGAAAGAGAATGGAAAGCTACGAAAACTCCCACGGAGAGGCAGGGGGAAGAAATATTTTTCCACTGACCTGAGCCCACATGAGCCATGTGGGAGCTGAGGAGGCTGTTTAAAAGCAGGGGATGTTTCCAGCCTAGACAGATATGTAGCTTGGGCCTTTCCAATAAGGTCATAATCATAAAGTGTATGATTATGATGATGAATGTGACCTTATCAGAAGCATGAACAATTTGTTTCTTCAATTTGATATTTTTGCTCATCAGTTTTGTAGTTAAAATGACTAGTTTTTGACCGCAAACAGCAGGTGAATTTAGGGTCTTGATCAACTTTGATGAGTTGAACTTCCTGAGTCATTCCAACAGCTAGTAGCAGCTCTCTCTTCCTTCATTTTATATTGTACATAGTCCATCTTATTTGTCTTAAAGGAATGTCTCAAGTCAACATGATGGAGATGGATTCAAAGAATTTGGAAGCAATTAGAAGCATGGCATCATGAGGCATCCGTATGGATGGGTAGATACCACCAGGAAAGATGTCTCCACCTTTCCCTGAGTGCTCAGGGTCACTGCTGGTGACTCTCTAGTGCTGGTAGTGCAGTAACCTCCTCATCCCTCTGTCTTTCATTCCTGGTTGTCCCCGCTTGGGGCCCTGCCTCATGCTGCCGGTGGATCTCCTTCCACAGGCCTAGCAGCTTGGTCTCCAGCCAGAAGGCTGCGTTAATATCACATATACCTTGTCCTTGTTAACTTATTGTGAGAAGCAAATTATATTTTTCAGGGGATCCAGAAACATGGAATACTTTCCAGATATTCCAGAGTAATCGTTTCTAAAGCGACATTTGACTTACATAAAAGAGGCCTGTTTTCTCTCCTGCGTAAATACACATGAAGGACAGCTTTTGTAATATAGTAAATAAGATCCCACACAAATTCCACATGACAGACTGTGTGGGGAGCTCACATAATAAAATGAAGAATGCTGCCTGCTTACTTTCTGACCAATGTAGAGTTTTCATAGTCCCCCGAATCTGTCAAAGCCACATCCACACACACAAGCAATGTATTTAAACATACCCATCAAAAATGAACACTTTTTCTTCCTCAATGAAACACGCCCATTACTGCAGCTGTCCTTTATACTGGAGAAAGGATGAAGGAACGCTCTAAATATAGGTAGTGACTTAAGCTAATGCTAAATTTGTGAGGGGAAAATGTGTTGAAATTTGGGTGGGTGTTACCAGGAGGAACAGGAATGTGGGGGGCAGGACCAGGTGACATGGAGATAAAGTCATGCCAGACATAAACGCACATTTCAAGAGAAGGTTTAGCAGAGAATTAATACGCTGCTATTTCTGTCAAGGAGAAGGTGTCAGATCACTAAAAGAAGGAGGGGAAAGAAAAAAAAAACAGTAAAAGCTGTATTTACATCAAAGTTTATGTCAGCCCTGTTTCCTTTCTCCTAAGTGCCCATGATGAAAGTATGCCTTTGAGATTGTTAATTGCAGATTTATTTCTGTCTTGTCACCAATCAGGGACAGAAGGCTGCTCTTAAGCAGCTTGTGGCCATCAGTTTTCTAGCACAGTGCCTGCTGATGGGGACTGCTCGGAATCAGACTGGATGCCCGTTTCTCTCCGGGTCCCGTCCTGCCTCTTTGGCACCTCTGCTTGCAACATCCACTCCTCCATTGAAGCTGCTTTCTCAGACACTCTTGAGGCTCCTCAAGGGTCAAGCCACTTACTGCTTGACGGTGGACTCAGAGCTTGCCTACTGAGGCTTTGTGCCTATCTTTGCTCAGCCTCCTGCTGCCAGGGTGCCTCAGTAGATTAGCTCACACTGCACAAGAAGACACAGGTGAACTGGGTACAAAGAAAAGACAAGTTGTCTTAGAACTAGAGGCAGCCTTTTCATTCTGAAAATTACAAGTCTTTTGAGAACTTCACATCTAAGACAAATAAAGGTGATTTGGTACTATTGGCCGGTCCCAGAATCCTCCGGGGAACATGGAAGACTAACGTTAAAGCATCCACTTTCTGGAGAACTGGACCATCTACTGGCACAGCATCATCAAGAAGGAAAATATGGTTCTGGAAGTATTTGCAGAGATGATATACTTTCATTATTTCATGAGAAACCACAAGCCAGGAAAGCAAGACCGTGTGAACTAGCACGATCAACAGACAGGTCTTCATTCTGGGTCAGACACACTGAAGTCTAGAGGTTAATTCTGGTCTGCATTTTCCCACCTCTGAAGACCAGCCCCTGCCCACACTCTCCTCTCTGAAGACCAGTGCATGCCCACAGTCGCTGAAGACCAGCCCCTGCCCATAACCTCTCTAAAGACCAGCCCCTGCCCACAGTCTCTCTGAAGACCAGCCCCTGCCCACACTCTCTCCTATTTGTCTTGGGGTGTACATGTTCTGTTTTCTCTCTCTATGTGCTTACTTTAGCATAGGGACAGCCCATAAACTGGAATGCTTTCAAGGACCAGGTGGGGAACATGAAGGGGTACTTCTGCCTTAGCAAGGCTGACAGCTGTGCTGGGGCTGGGGCACTCTAGGGAGAGCTTGTCTCAGCCTTCTCCCCCATCTGGTATTCTAGAGCAAGTTTTAAACAAACAAACAAACAAAAACAGACTGGGCAGTAGTGGTGCATGCCTTTAATCCCAGCACTCAGGAGGCAGAGGCAGATGAATCCCTGTGAGTTCGAGGCCAGCCTGGTCTACAAGAGCTAGCTAGTTCCAGGACAGCTAGGACTGTTACACAAGGAAAGCCTGTCTCGAAAAACAGAAAACAAAAAAAATAAAACAAAACAAAAAAACAAATAAGACACTCTTCTAGTTCAGAACATATCTACCAATCAAGATCGAGAGTTCTAAGAATTGGTCATAAACTGATTCTACTTTTTAGGCCCTTGTCATGAGATGTCGCAAGAATCTCTTAAGAACTTCTGGGTTCCTCCTCCTCCTGTGACCCATCATCCATAAGCAGCTGACCACATTTCTAAAGCACAGATCTGCTGGTTGCCTCCCCAGGACCAGCACCCTTAGCCTGGTCTACAAGGAGTCTTGGCCTTGGCTGCAGCTCTGCCATGGCCTCCGCTCCTATTCCCACTTGCTATTTCCCCACTCCCGGCAGCTCCTGCAGCTGCCCACGGCATTCCTATGTAGAGGCATCTGTGACAGAGTCACACTTCCTCAGGCATCCCGCTCTGCCCGATGAGGCTCTGTGGTGAATCCTGGTTTAGATCACCATATGTGACATAGTCAGTCGCTTCTTGGTAATTACATTCTATACTTTTCTGTTATTAATCCTCGGCAGTCTAATGTTTGAAATCCAAATAAGAGCAAAATCACCTTCTTTCACTCACTCTTTAAATACCAGATAGAGTGCTTTTAAAGTAATATTTCTCAGCATAATTTTTTAAATCTATGAAGTGAATGTATTGGACTAGAATTTATTGGAGTCCTAATTAGAAGTGTGCTTTAAAACACCTGGGAAGCCAGCTAGATTTCTTTAGTAAAAGCACTTAAGGCCAAGACCAGGAACTCTAGTTTAACTGTTGGGACCCACAGGCAAAAGGTAAAGAACCTAGTGTGTCCTCTGACCTCTCCTCCTACTCTCCACACAAATAAATACATAACTGTAAAATAACAGTAATAATAATATTATTATTTTGAGACAAGGACTCACTATGTAGCTCTGACTGTCCTGAAACTTGCACTGTAGACCAAGCTGACCTCAAACTCAGAGATCTGCCTGGGCCCTACTTCCCAAGTGCTGGGATTAAAGAAATGTGCCACCACCACCCAGCTGAAATATTATTTATAAATCACTTCAAATTCAATAGATTTTGCTGTTGTTTAACCACATACAAAGGAATGAAATTAGACCCTTACCTCATACCGTACATTATTAAATATTAACTCCAAATGGGTCATAGACCCAAATTAAGAGCTAAAACTATGTGACTCTTAGGGAAAAACAGGAATAAATCTTCATGCCCTTGGGTTAAAGAATGCCTTCTTGGATTGATACTAAGCATTGATGATAGAAGAAATAAATTATACTAAAGCCTGCTTCAAATGATAGTAAAATGTGATGGCTCACACTGTTGAAGGAAACATTAGCAGATCCTATATTTCATAAACACTTAGCATCCGCAGTAGAGAATGTATAACAACCAGCAATAAGAGAACAGCCTAATTCAGACATCAAAGGCTCTTTCCAGAGAATACATACAAATGGCCTAGACACAGAAGAGATGCTCCCTGCCTCAGGCATCAGAGTCAAAGTGAAATACCACTTCCTAGCCATTAGGGCACCTCTGAGGACGAAGACACAGGCATCAAAATGCTGGCAAGAGTGTGGAAGAATTGCAAGTCTTCTGGGTGCTGGTAGGAGTGGAGACTAGATAGGGAAGCCGCCTTAGAAAACAGCATGCAGGCTTTTAGAAAAATGAAGTTGTCATGTGGCCTAGCAATATCTATGTTCCTGGGGTGGGGCATGCCGAAGATAACTGGAAGCGTGTAAATTTAAATTCTTAGCTGAATATTCATAAGTGAAATCTTTCATAAGAATA
Organism: Bramus lutescens; assembly: GCA_001685075.1. Taxonomy (NCBI): domain Eukaryota; kingdom Metazoa; phylum Chordata; class Mammalia; order Rodentia; family Cricetidae; genus Bramus; species Bramus lutescens. Next base: position 179,627 of record LOEQ01001469.1, on the reverse strand, counting down.
AAGAAATGGAAACAAGCCAAATGTTGACCCACTGAAAATCGACAAACAATATTTGGTATATCTATATGACAAAATAATGTTTAGAATAAGAATGACCCCCATAAGTTTATGTATTTGAATGCTTATTCATCAGAGAGTCATGCTATTTGAGAAAGATTGGGAGGTGTAGCGTGTTGGGGTGGGTGTGGCCTTGTTGGAAGAAGTGTGTCCCTGGAGGTGGACTTTCAGAAGTCCATGCCAGGCCCTTTTTTCTCTCTCTGCCTATGAACCCAGATGTAACTCCAAATTACCTCTCCAGGACCATGCCTGCTGCCTGCCGCTAGGCTCCATACCATGGTATTAATGGACTAAGCCTCTGAAACTGTAAGCAAGTCCCAGTTAAATGCTTTCTTTCATAAGAGTTGCCTTGGTCATGGCGTCTCTTTGCAGCAATAGCACAGTGACTAAGCCAGAATGAAAAGAAAGAGTCCTAATACGTGTGACACTGGGGATGATGCTGAATAAAAGGTGCCAGTCACCAAAGGCTACACATGTATCGCTCCATTTAAACGAAATGCTCAGAATCGGCAAATTCCTAGTACAGAAAATGGATTTGTGGTTTTCAGGGTCTGGGGAGTTGCTGGTGTCTGGTAGTGGTGACTGCTAGCAGGCATGAATTTCTTTTTTCCTTTCCTTTCCTTCCTTCCTTCTTTTCTTTTTTTCATTTTGTGGTTTGTCTTTTTTCCAGACCAAATGTAGGGGTTTTCTACATTAGTCCCCGCTGTCCTGGAACTAGCTCTGTAGACCAGACCGTTGTCAAACTCAAAGATCTCCTCACCTGGTTCTGCCTCCTGAGTGCTAGAATTAAAGGCACTTGCCACCACTGTTGTCCAGCATGAATTTCTTTCTTTCCATATCATATTTCTTTCCTTTTTTTTTTTTGAAACAGTGTATCTTTGGATCCTGTTTTGGCACTGTAGACCTGTAGACCAGGCTGGCCTTGAACTCATATAGATTCATCTGTCTCTGCCTCCCAAGTGCTAGAATTAAAGGCATGCTGCACTACTGCCAAATATCAGCATGAATTTCTTTATAGGGTCATAAAATGTAGAATTAAGTAATGGTAGCTGCACAATTTTATGACTATATGTAAAATAAACTATACTTTAAATGGGTAACTTTATATAATATGAACTTTAGCTAAATAAAACCATTTTTAAAAAATCCTTTTGAGAATCCCCCAAAATATGCCTGTGACATGAATGAAAGTCAACAGTTGTCTTGGGCTCTGCTTGCAATACTCTATGACTATGAATTCGGCTCTGGCCTACAGCATTGTGGAATGTCTTCTTGCTTTTCAAGGATGGCTGTGCAGATCTGAGGGTGCCTCTGGATAGGGGTGTCATAATTGTATCCTGGGATCCTCTGAGCAGTGGTCCAAGGCACAGCATGTGAAAGCAGAGAAACTCAATAGAGACTAAGAAATGGGTGCCCTCTGCTGAGTCAGTGTTGAGGAGGTGGTAGGTCTGGGGCTGGCTTCACAGCAAGGATGCCAACCCAGATGGAAAGCTGTCATGCCTTCATGTCTGGGCTCTGGGAGAGTTGAGACCAAGAACCAGCCTGCTGCCTGCAATCCCATGTCCCTGTGGCTCCATTCAGTTAGTGGCCAAAATATCTTGAAGAAGTCCTGAATTGTTTTGTTCCCCTAAGTGGTTTTCTCATGGATCCATAAAAATTATTGAGCATAAACACAAGGCTAAAAGCCAACAGTAAGAATCCATTTGTTTCCCAACGTGGGGAGAAATAAAAGTTTATTTTCTGGTTCAGACAGCCAACACAGAACAGGAGCAAATTCTCATCAGCAATCGCATATTCTCTTGGATGTGATGTTAGTAACAGGACTTCAGATAAATAGCAACTTTTTCCATTCTTAAAATTCTAATAGCTTGCCAGGTGACAGTGGTGGTGGTGGTGCATGCCTTTAATCCCAACACCAGGAAACAGAGGCAGGTAGATCTATGAGTTCAAGGCTAGCCTGGCCTACAAACTGAGTTCTAGGACAGCCAGGACTACACAGAGAAATCTTGCCTCAAGAAACAAAACTAAAACAAAACAAAAAATCTAACAGCCCATCCTATAGCCACTTAGGCTCCTTTCCCCATCCCAGGGATACTGGAACATATCTGATATACATAAACCTAAAACTTCAAGGGTGGGAATTGAAAAGTCATGTCTGGGAAACCATTTGAATTTCATTTTATTTTATTNTATGAGTGTTCTGTCTACATGTGTGTCTGTGCATTATGTGCATGCTTGGTATCTACAGGGGCCAGAAGAGGGTGTCAGGTCCCCTGGTACCAGAGTTGCAGATGGTTGTATGCTGCCATGTGGATGCTGGGGATTAAACCCAGGTCCTCTAGAAGAACAGCTGTAGTGATATTTTATTTATGTTTTAACAAATAAAGCTTGCCTTCATGAAGATCAGAGTGCAGAGCTAAGCCACTAGAAGTCAGGGAGTGGTGGCACACACCTTTAATCCCAGGATTTGGCAGATCGGATCTCTGTTAGTTCAAGGTCACCCTGGGCTACACAAGACTGAATCTGTCTCAAAGAGAAACAGAGCTCACACCTTTGATCCCAGCACTCGGGATCCCCTGCACCTTTAATCCCAGACCTAGGGAGGTGGAGACAGGAGCAATATGGCTGGGCAGAGAGGAATGTAAGGCGGGAGGAGATGGGAACTCATTGCATTCTGAGGTTTGGTGAAGACAGTTGTAGTCTGAGCATTGGTAGAGGTAAGAACTCTCTACTGACTGGCCACTTTGCTTCTCTGATCTTCTGCATTAACCTCTATATCTGACTGTGGGCTTTTACTCTTAAGACTAGTTAGAATTTGTGCTACACACAGCCAGTGCTCTTAACTCTCTGGCATCTCTCCAGCCCTATCATTTGAATTTTTATTGACTACCTTTTTGTCACTGCATAAACTGCCAGGGTGTCTCAGCCTTGAGGTTTGTCCTTTTATACAAGTTATCGAACTTATGGGTCATAATCTATGCCTCAAGCCAATTCCAACCACCTGTCCTCAATAAGCCAATTATAAGAGCCAAATTAAAAGCAGAAAGCAGACAAAGGACATTTATAAATTGGGGACGGGTACCCCAACATAACTTGGCCTGGGTTATGAGCCCAAGTTTCATAACATTTCCACGCTGTTTTCTGCAGGCCTGGGGAGTCTTCCCAGAGGTCCTTATGGCGGTAAGGTGCATTGCTATTTGTGTATATTTGTTTCCACCTGAAATGTTAGAATTGGGCTTTTAATATAAGAACACTGACAAAATCAAAATGAGCAGAACAACCAGAGGCACAGACATGGGAAGTCGGAAGGTAAAAACAGAACAGAACCATTGTGGTTAATAGAACACTCTAATAATAATAATAACCTCAAAAACGAAGGAATATTTGGCAAGAGCCAAATGAAAATACAGCCTGCTAGTGTGGGGCTTTGTTATTTATCCCTTATTTCTTTTCTGTTTGGGTTGTTTGTTTGCTTTGGGCTGTACCAGAGGATTGATCCTAAAGCCTTCTGTATATTCTAAGCTAGCCCTCTACCAATGAGGTGTATGGTAGGTTTTCCCATTCTTAAATCTTACCAGGTCACTTAATATCCATCCAGACTCTCCTTAACTTCACTTTATTTGCTTTTTATTTTGAGACAGAATCTTACTAAACTGCCCATGCTGACCTTGGCCTCCCCCCACCCCAATTTTCAAGACAGGGTTTCTCTGTAACAGCTCTGGCTGTCTTAGAACTAGCTATGTAGATAAAGGTGGTCTTGAACTTACAGAGATCTGCCTGCCTTTGCCTCCCAAGTGGTAGGATTAAAGGTGTGTGCCACCATGACCAGCCAACTGACCTTGAACTTTTGATCCTCCTGCTTCAACCTCCCAGGTCCCTGAGACTGTATGTAGGCTGGTACCATCAGGCTGGACTTGTTTAGCTTGTAATATTGGACAAAGAATATCCATTACTTTATTTAATTTCCAACAGAATTTCCATCTTGATATGAGCTTGCTACGATCTTTAAATGATAATGTAACACAAATAATCCCCTACTTTGTATTTAGAAAGCTCCATCTAGCCCAGTGGTGGTGACGCTTATGGAGGTGGTGGCGGTAGTGGTGGTGCACACATTTATCCCAGCACTTGGGAGGCAGAAGCAGGTGGATCTCTTAAGTTTGAGGTCATCCTGGTCTACAAAGTCAGTTCCAGGACAGTCAGGGCTACACAGAGAAATTGTCTTGAAAAGCAAAAAACAAACAAACAAACAAAAATACCCCATCTATGAAATGAGTGCAATATGCTTCTCTAATATTGACTTGAATTTTTATCACATTAGATAGTTTAAGTAATACATAGCTTATTATAATATGATAAAGTAAAAAATGTGTAATAAATTATATCCACATTGAACACATAGATGGCACCTAAGAAAACACCATTTTATTTATTTATTTATTTTAAAGATTTATTGATTTATTTATTATTTATACAGTGTTCTGTCTGTCTGTGTGCTTGCTGGCCAGAAGAGGGGGCCAGATCTCATTACAGATGGCTGTGAGCCACCATGTGGTTGCTGGGAATTGAACTCAGGACCTCTAGAAGAGCAGTCAGTGTCCTTAACCTCTGAGCCATCTCTCCAGCCCCAAAAACCCCATTTTTAGAATAGGATGCACACTTTAATGACTAGGATGAGTCAAAATGACCTATCTCAAGTGAAAAATACATAAAATTAGAAATGATATTTGGGCACATGGAATGGCATTGGAGTATCATTATATTTTGATACCCACTACCATAAACCCTCGCCCATAGGTCAAGATCTGTACAGGAAAGTCAATCTAATTTGTTTCCTTTCCTTATTACTTGATTTTTCCTTCATTTTCATGTGTGTGTGTGTGTGTGTGTGTGTGTCTGTCTGTCTGTCTGTCTGTCTGTCTGTCTGTCTGTCTGAGATTTGAATTCAAGACCTTGTGAATACTATACTAAGCTTGCCTGCTCCCCTCCCAGCCTAAGACTGAAGAACCAGATCCTTCAGATAACCTCAAATGCCTGAGTAGTTGGAGCACCATTTGCCAGGGAGGAACTGAGGCTGACATTTGACTCCATGTCTGCTGGGATCTGGGCCCACACTGTTAGAACCAGACACTGGCAGAAGGCAGAGCACTCTGGTTTCTAGTCTTGCCTTTCCCACTGTGACCTCGTATGCCTCACATGACCTCTGGTTCCTCTTACTTGTAATACAAAGGATGTGGATTTTCTGACTTCTGAATTCTTCTCCAGGCTCAGAAGTCTCTGCAGACAAATGTATTTTGCAGATAACTGCAACATCTTTGCATCATTTGTTTTTGTCTTTGTTGTTGTTTTGTTTTGTTTTTTTAAGACAAAATTTCTCTCTGTTTCCTAGGCTGGCCTTAAACTCATGGTGTTCCTTCTTGGCCTTCCACATATCTAACATTATGGATTATTTGCACATCAGGTCTGTGTCAAGGTCATTAGGAAATGACTATCAATAGTCCTATTAATTGAAAAACGTATTGAACATAATGACACTTTTAATTCATCCCCATTCTTACTCAGCGTACCCAGTTCTCATAGTAAGGACTAAATATTTGTGCTTTCTCCAATTTGTTGAGGTCCTGCCACCAAGGTGATGGTAGTTTGAAGTGTTGCCTCTGATTGGTGAATTATTGCTCTTAGGAAAAAAAGCTCCACTCTGCTCTCAGCTGTGGGATGACAGAGCGAGAAGAGAGGCATCTTCATTCCAGAAGCTTGGCCAAGAGCTTGGCCCAAACCAGAGCCATGATCCTGGATGTCCTGTTTCCAGGACTATAAGAAATTAATCTCTAGCTAGCATGGTGGCACATGCTTTTAATACCAGCACTTGGGATCTCTGAGTTCCAAGCCAGCCTGGTCTACATAGTGAGTTCCAGGACGCCAGAGCTACGTAGTTAAGATCCTGTCTCAAAAAAAAACAAAATAACACACACATATACATAGACAAACATACACAGACACACAAGGAGGGGGGAGAAAATGAAGGAAGAAATTGGTGTTAAGCATTCAAGTATGTGGTATTTTTGTGATATCTACTCAAACTCATTAAGACAGCACATTGACCTCTCTGAGCAGTGTGTTCTTTTGTGACTTGTGATGTGGAAAGGCATGGGGAGCATCCTGAATGCTATGATGGCTGGAGGTGCAGAGGCAGATGGGGAGACTATCTACCAACCAACGGCGTGGTAGGTTTTCCCATTCTTAAATTTAGCAGGCCACCTAAGATCCTCTCAGGCTCTCCTTAACCCCTCCACTTTATTTGCCCCTGGGCATAGACTTGCTTCCATCATTATTTGCCCCCACACCTTCCTTTAATGTAGAATAAAAACTGAGCAGCAAACATGTGGCTTTATATAAACCAAGTTGAAAATGAGAGCGTCTCCCTGAGTGTTTCTTGCCCTTTGGAGAATTGTTTCTTGATGCTGTTAGTAGCTCTTGACTGAAAGGCACCCATTAGAACATCATTTCCAATTCCTGAATTACCTTCGTGAATTTCAGATACAATAGGAACAAGGACATTTTGCTCAGATGAAATGTCTTCTGTGTGCTCAGAATAAAGGTAGGAGGATAAGAAGAAAAAACAAAGCTTACCCTGCTGGGGATGGGAGAGCCAAGATGGGAAGATGGGAGAAGCTGAGCCCCTATTTGTCCTGTACCAGCTTTGTTTATCACCTTTCCATTTCTGTGAGGAAATAAAATACCTGAAAACCAACTTTAAAGGAGGAAGCATTCATGTGCTGGCTAGTTCTATGTCAAATTGACACAAGCTAGAATCATTAGAGAGGAGGGAGCCTCAGTTAATAAAATGCCTCCATGAGATCTGGCTGCCTACAAGCTTGTAGGGGCTTTCTTCATTAGTGATCAGTGGGGGAAGGCTCATCCCATTGTGGGTGGTGCCATCCCTGGGCTGGTAGTCCTGGATTCTAGAAGTAAAGCTGCTGAGTAAACCATGAAGAGCAAACCAGTAAGCAGCACTCCTTCATGATCTCCTGCCTCCAGGTTCCTGCCCTGTTTGAGTTCCTGTCCTGGCTTCTTTAATGGTGGACTATGGTATGGAAGTGTAAGCCAAATAAACCCTTTCCTCTCCATGTTGTTTTGGTCATGGGATTTATCACAGCAATAGAAACTCTAGTACAGGGCTGGAGAGATGCCTCAGAGGTTAAGAGCATTGCCTGCTCTTCCAAAGGTC
>LOEQ01001469.1:132817-144030 GCA_001685075.1 Bramus lutescens | reverse complement strand
AAGAGCTAGTTCCAGGACAGGCTCCAAAGCTACAGAGAAACCTTGTCTTGAAACCGCCCCCCCCCACATGTCAGATGTTTCTCTTAGGTTTTCCTTTTTACTTTTTTTACTTAGCTTCTCTGGGATCGTGGACTATAGGCTCCTTATCCTTTGCTTTACAGCTAGTTTTCACCTATGAGTGGGTACATACCATGCTCATCTTTCTGTGTCTGGGTTACCTCACTCAGTATGGTTTTTTCTAGTTTCATCCATTTGCATGCAGATTTCATGATGTCATAATTTTTTACTGTTGAGTAATACTCCATTGTGTAAATAAACCACATTTTCTTTATCCATTCTTTACTTGAGGGGCATCTAGGTTGTTTCCAGGTTCTCGCTATTACAAATAATGTTGCTATGAACATAGTTGAGCAAATGTCCTTGCAGTATGGCTGAGCATCCTTTAGGTATGTGCCCAAGAGTGGTATTGCTTGGTCTTGCAGTAGGTTGATTCCCAATTATCTGAGAAACCGCCACACTGATTTCCAGAGTGGTTGTACAAGTTTGCATTCCTACCAGCAATGGAGGAGTGCTCCCCTTACTCCACATCCTCTCCAGCATAACTCTAAGAGAAACATACATGGATCTCCCTGGGAAGGGGAAATAGACATGATCTCCTGAGAAAATTGGGTGTGTGGGGATTGGGGAAGAAGGGAAGGCAGAATGGGGAGAGGAGGGGAGAAGGGGAGGGGAGGAGAACTAGAGGGAACCAGATGGTCAAGATGGGAGAAGGACAGAGACAGAGAACATGGAAAGAGATATCTTGATTGAGGAAGCCATTATGGGACTAGCAAGAAACCTGGCACTAGAGAAATTCCCAGGAATCCACAAGGATGACCGCAGCTAAGACCCTAAGCAGTAGTGGAGAGGGTGCCCAAACTGGCCTTGCACTGTAGTCAGACTGATGACTATCTTGAATGTCATCATAGAACCTACATCCAGCAACTGATGGAAGCAGATGCAGAGAACCAGAGCAGAGCATTGGGCTGAACTCCCAAAGTCCATTCGAAGAGAGGTCGGAGTGAGAATATAAGCAAAGAAGTCAAGACTATGATGGGGATACCCACTGAAACAGCTTACTTGAGCTAAAGGAACCAGCATAGGACCAAACTAGGCCCTCAGGATGTGGGTGATAGTTGTATGTCTGGGACAGACTGCGGGGCCATTGGCAGTGGTAGACCATTGCTTGTTCTTCCTTTTTGGAACTCATTCTATCTGGAGGGAACCTTGCTCAGCCTATATATAGTGGGGAGGGCCTTGGTCCTGCCTCAAATCAATGTGCTAGACTTTGTTGACTCCCCATGGGAAGCCTTACCCTCTCTGATGAGTGGATGGTGGTGGGAAAGAGGGGGAGGAGGTGGAGGGAGCAGGAGGAGGGGAGGGAGTGGGAAATGGATTTAACATGTAAAATGAGAAAATACAGTATTTTTAATAAATTAAAAAAAGAAAAACCCAGATGTGTACATTTAACAGAGCCTAGAGTAAGAAGAATACTAAAGCCCATTGAGCCTCTGATGCACCATCACCTGGAGGAAGCTGGGACACCATCTCATTTGTCATCATCCAACCCATTCACCCCCAGTCATCTTTAAAACATCTTCTAAAAGTACATAGGTTTGAAGTAGACCTTGCATAAGAGCCCCCCCTTTTCCCCTCTTACCATCTCCCCCTCCCCCTTCATTCTTTCTTTCACAGGATTTCCTGTAGCCCAGAATGGCCTCTAGTTCACTTTGTATCCAAGGATGACCTTGAACATGACCATCCTGCTTCCACCCACCCTGGAATCACTGGTGTGTGCTGTGGCACCTGGTTGATGCAGTGCTGGAGATCAAACCCAGGACTTCACGCTGGCTAGATAAGCATTCTACCCACCCAGCCACATCCCTAGCCCTTTCTTTTCATTTCTCTTTTCCATTGATATTTTTTAGAAAATGCCATCTTTCCAAAGAACCTCCCACATTTGTTTATCATGCATCCTTAACTAGCTCCTCCATCACCTTTATTTCTGTCAATACACAATAGCCTTGTAGGCTACAGTCCATTCACATTACATTTTTGAGGGAGTTGAGAATTCTTTATAAATAGCACTAAGTGTTTCCAGTTGTCTCACTTAGGAGGCTTAAAAGTTTGCCTTTGAAGCTGGGCTGTAGTGGCAAGTACCTTTAATCCCAGCACTTGGGAAGCAGAAGCAAGCAGATCTCCATGAGTTTAAGGCCAGCTTGGTCTACAGAGTTACAGGACAGGTTCCAAACTATAGAGAAACCTTGTCTCAAAAACCAAAAAAAAAACAAAAAAAAAAACTATGATGTTATGCTGTCACAATGTCACACTTCTTAGCTAGAGTTCCAGGAGGGACATTCCCTCCTCATTTATAGTCCATGGTGAGCTGAAATAAAACTCATGCACAAAGTGTCTCATGCCTTTCATCTGACAGCTTACAGAGTGAGAAATTGGGGTCCCCATGTGCACAGGACTGTTCCGTGAGTTATGCTTGTTTTCAGAACCTCTCTCTATTGTCTCCAATAATGAATTCATGACTTTTAGATATTTGATGTTTATTATTCTTTCCTTGCACTCCTTTTTCTGTCTCTTCTCTGTTCTTCATTCTTCTCACCCCGCACCCTTTCCATCTCCTGCCTTTTCCCTCCTTTTCTTTCTTCCTATCACAGGTATCATCTTTGGCCCCTGGAGCTGCTTCCTGGTTTCTGTCTCCTTTGACTCCCTGTTACCTGAGAACGTTCTTTCCTGTTTTCTGGAACTTGCATATTCCTTGACCTAGACTTCTAACTGCCTGCTCCTGGTTGGAAATTACAGTCTGGGTGCCACGTGCTCATTGCTGCTGAGCTGTTGCTGTTTCTAGGCCTTTTCAAGTGGCCAGAGCCATTTTAGAATGGCTCTGTTGAAAAATTCAGTAGTTGAATTCCAATTGTAAAATGTGTTTTTTAACTTTTTGGATTTTATACTTTTTTTATTTTTCTGTTTATTAGTTAAAGTATCAGTTCCTAACAGTGTTAGCATGCACTAATATGTATAAATAGCAGATATAACCTTGTCATTATTAGCATACACAAAATATATAATATTAGCATTATTAATTTGAAATCATTTTATATTTGTATTTAGCTTCATGAGGATTGTGTACTGTAGCCGTGCTAACATTATAAACTTGTGTGAGTAGAGTGTGGTGGCTCACATCTGTAATGCCAGCACTTGGGAGGTTGAAGCAGAAGGATTACCATGTATTCAGGGCCATTCTAGGCTATACAGTCAGCTGGAGACCGTCCTTGACTACAGAGTGAGACAATACTGGTCTATGTTAATAATGGTAATATGTGTTAAATATATGCATATATGGTAAGTACAGTTATTAGAAATATACTGATGAATATGCAAACGTATATTAATGCGCACAATTGTCCCGTGGTTTCGACACAGTGCTGTTTCTGTTGTCACCATCAGACTACTGAGTGACTTTCATATTTCCTTTCCAGGGATGTTTTTCTTAGAATATGCTGTGGTCACTGGAAACCTCTTCTGTGCATGGCTAGGTCATCAAAGATACTAGATTTTCTTTTCAAATTTGGTTTTGGCAAGGATAAAAAAAAGGTAGGGAGGCACCAAACCCAATATTCCCTTCCGGGGCACATCCCCTGACCTAACCTCTGCCAGTTATTCCTCTGATACCTCCTGGCAACGCCACAACAAGCTGACAATATATGGGCCTTTTGGGAGACATTGAGTAGCTTCTTGTTTTCCACTAATCAATGATTTGGATTCTCTCTGCCTTCTTTGGATGACACGCTTAAAACTAGAGAAGTGTAGCTGCTTTATTCTCACATCCACTGGTGCGTGTGGCCCAGAAAGTGTCTCATGGCAGTTCTTTTGCAAAGTCGAGACTGAGGGAAAATGCTTCTTGAGCATAATAAGCAATGTGCTAGGCAAAGTTTGGTGGCACAGGCCTGTAATCCCTGTACTTGAGCGGTAGAGGTGGGGCGCTCAGAAGTTCCACCAAAACATAGAAAGTCTAGCCAGCGGTGGTGGCGCATGCCTTTAATCCCAGCACCCGGGAGGCAGAGGCAGGTGGATCTCTGTGAGTTCGAGGTCAGCCAGGTCTACAAGAGTTAGTTCCAGGACAGGCTCCAAAGCTACAGAGAAACCCTGCCTCGAAAAACCAAAAAAAGAAAGTCCAAGTCTAATCTTGACTGTATGAGACCCCTAAAATGAGAGATACAGAGAGAGACAGAGAGAATGAGAATTTGTGGATATGAATGTATTCTTTACCTTGTTCTCCTACTTTTGATACTATAATCTGCCTGACCTGATGGTGTGTGTGTTAGTTAGTATTGCAGTGACTAAACACCATGTAGGGTAACTTATGGAAGAAAGAGTTTGTGGGGGCTTACAGTTTCAGAGGATGACTCATGATCATCATTTTGGGGCATGCAGCAGGCATGGCACTGGAGCAGTGGCTGAGAAATTACATCTTGGGAGAGAACCATGAGGCAGTGGGAGAGATCTAACCGGTAAATGTGTGGGCCTCTGAAGACTCAAAGCCTACCCCCAGTGACATATCTCCAACAAGGCCACACCTCCTAATCCTTTGATTCAATTATATGAGCCTGTGGCAGCCATTCTCCTTCAAACCACCACATGATATTCACACAGAAACTTGAGCACATGGAAAGTATGGAAGTTAAAACTAATATGTTCAAAAATAGACGCCCTAGTCTTCGGGGAATAGGAGAAATGGACAGCACTGAAAGACAAGTGAACCTGTAAAAAGCCAACTTCACACCAGGCACGGTGGCTGAGATCTGTGATCTCGGCAGTTGGGAGATGCGGGCAGAACGATCAGAAAATCAGGGTCGTCTTCAGCTACATGGTGAGTTCAGGGCAGTCTTGGATACGTGAAACTGTCTCAGGAAAAGGAAGACAAAGGAAAAAAGAATGTGTAAGGTCCTGTTTAAGCCCTAGCCCTGTGYGGGTTTTGACTAGCAGAACTTGATATAGTAGAGTTAGTTGTACTAATGTGAATTAATATGTCAGGGACATAGGGACATGCAAGATGCTCACAGTAGAGGAAACCGGGTCCTCCCTCCAAGGCGTCGAGGGACTCCCCATAGTGTCCTGTAATGTTCTGCAGTATTTTTTACTTAATACATATACATATGGAGTAGATTGAGAGGTGATTCAGAGTGCATTCAGTACAAAACACATTCAGAATATTATTATGTATTCTTTTGTGTTGAACCAATAAGAGTCACATAAAACCAAATAGGAAAAGTATATCAGGCAAATGATAGAACATTTTTACTAGATGAAGAAAAACATAAAAAAATTAAACAGGAATTCACATGCTTGATTAGGGAAATAGGGGGTATATTATTAAGCTTTTCTTGGAGGACAAGTTGGCAATATCAGTTAAATGATTGTGTGTGTGTGTGTGTGTGTCTTNTCTGTTTTTTGAGACAGGGTCCAGGCTGGCCAGGACTGAATCCTTCAGTTTTCCAGCTGCCTAGATTGAAGAAGATCCACCACTTGTCCGACCCTACTCTTATTTATCTTTACATAAGCCCAAACTTCAAACCCCAGATATGTTTGAACCTCTCTCCTGGAGAAATATTTGCACATGTCTCTGAATATCAAATATGAGAATTGCAAGCGGGGTGGCAGTGGTGCACGCCTTTAATCCCAGTACTCCAGAGGCAGAGGCAGGCAGATCTCTCAATTCAAGGGCAGCCTGGTCTGCAGACCTAGTTCCAGGACAGTCAAATCTGTACAGAGAAACCCTATCTTGAAAAACCAAAGACCAAAAATAAAAAATCATCACAACATTATAATAACATAAATTGTCTTAGAGAAACTACACTATGTCTGTAGTATAAATCATTGGTCAGACATTTGTTTATTTTGTTAGTTAGTTTTTTAGACAGGATTTGTTTTTGTAGTCCTGACTGTTCTGGAGCTAGGGCTGTAGACCAGGCTGGCCTTGAACTCACAGAGATTCTCCAGCCCCTGGGTGCTGGAATTAAAGGCGTGTACCACCACCCACCCAGCTGTTAGTTTTTCTTTTTGAGATAAGGTCTCACCTGTGTCTTGAATTTACATTCCCATCTGCCTCAGTCTCCCTGAGTGCTGAGACCATAGGCACACGCCATTATTCCTAACTCTGTAAACAGCCAATTTAAATGATAAAGCCAATTGTTTAACATATTACTAAGACCAATATGAAATAAAAAGTATATGAAATTCAGAGTAACCGTGACTGTAGTTTATTTAACAAATATAGACGCATATATTCTCATTTGTTTCTCTGCCTCTATTTACACACACACAGGGACAGAAAGAGAGAAAAAGAGACATACACACAGACACACACACACACACACACAAGTCAAAGCTCAGAAAGCAATCGGGAGACAAGCTTTCTATTTAGGTTTAAATGATAGTATTCACGGGAAAGTGGAATGTGAGCATAGTGGATTTTAAAACTGCATATTACTTGTGAAATTAAGGAGGAGGGTAGATCCAGGTGATTTGGGCATGCCTTAACACAGAGAAACAGTTCGTGGGCATCTCTGGAGGAGCTTTCTACCAATCGATCAGTATCTATGGGAAGAGGTGGGATAAGCCCCACCTGTATCTGAAACCTGATGGAAAAAATGAAAATCAGAACTTGTTCCCAATGTAAGAAAAAGTACTGGAAAGCCATCAATTACAGTCTAACCCTGGTGTTGTTTTTCCTTCAGTGGTTGTCATCGTGATTTGCCATATTTATTTGCCAATCAATGTCATTCTTAGTAAAGAGAATTTTAAACTGTAAAATATTAGCACAAATTCTACCATTTGTTTTGTATAATACTAATTTTAAATGTAAATCCCAGAGATTTTAGTTCCTATGAGGAGTTGATACAGTTTAGACTTTGTGGCTTGACATTGCAGGATGCTTCAGGCTGGCCAGAAGTGACCAGCACAGCCGGACTTAAGAAGGTTGGAAAGAGCCGGTAGGGATCCCACCTTGGTCTGGCAGGTGTGCAAGAAACACTGGCCTTTATAGGGACCAGGTCCCACCTTTATGTGTGCTTGGCCTACTGGCCTGCTGGGATCCCCTCCCCCAAAAGCCTTAAAATGACTTACTGAACAGTAGATAATAGAGACACTGAGTCAAGAGGAAACATGGAGGACGTTAACCCCTTCATTAGATGGCTTAGTTATTCAGTCTATCCTGGGTCAGAGGTTCATCTCCAACCAAGATGGACCTCTCACCAGCTGCCCAGCAGATAGGAAGTGGTACTGCCTGCCTGAGGCTCTTGTCCATACACCCAGTAGGACCTGCCCCTTTCTTAGATCCTTGCCAGAGGCAGAAGTAGTGGCACACAGTTGGCAGAGGAACAATATAAACTTCCTGAGGTGTGGTGGTAGCAGGTAGCCCAGGCACTCTCCTGGTAGGATGATGTAACCGCAGAGGCCCGCAGTTCAGAGGGAGACTTCCACTGCCTCAGAAACATTTATTTCCAAAATACAGATCCCAGATGAAACCTAAGGTTCAAAACCATACCCCTCCCTGCCATCTCCTTCCTCAGTACAGGGCTCCTGTGCACTGGGTTCCTGTCTGTGTGCACTGTTGTGAGTCTACAGTCAAGGGGTATCAATGGGTATTTTGTTCTGGCTTTTCCTTCCTTTCTCCCTCCCCCTTCCCCCTCNCCTCCCTCCCTCCCTCCGTCCTTTCCTTTCCTTTCTTCTCTCTCTCTTTCTTTTCTTTTTACAAGACAAGGTTTCTCTGTAGGTGGGGGGAGATAGAACACAAGTGTGGTCTGTCTGTGCACTGGAGAGTAGCTGGGGGAGATAGGACACAAGTGTGGTCTGTGTACTGGAGAGTAGCTGGGGAGAGATGCATGATCTGTGCACCGGAGAGTAGCTGGGGGGGAGATATGTGATCTATGCATTTATGGAAATATCATAGTGAAACCCACTAATATATACAATTAATATTCACTTATGGTAAAATCAAATAATATTGATCATTAATAATATTTTTATTGTAGTTAAATATATAATGTAAAATTTTAGTTAACTTCAAGTATATAATTTATCATGCTTATTTTAAAATAAGAAGGGCTGGTAAAATGACTCAGCTGGTAAGTACCACACCTGATGCCTGACGACCTTAGTTTTATCCCTGTGACTTAATTGACGGAAGGAAAGAACTGACCCCCTCTTCCCCTCCCCACAAATCATCTTCTGACTTTCATATGTATGCTGTGGTATGTACATGAATGTGCTCCAGTGAACACATACCCACACTCACATGGGGAAATAAATAAGTGTTGATAGTTGTTTGTGTGTATGTATATATGTATGTGTGATTGAGACAGGTCTCTCTATGTAGTCTGGGTGTCCTGGAACTCACTATGTGGACAAACTGGCTTCTGAATCACTGAGATCCTCCTGCTTCAGCCTCTGTCCTCTGCTGGGGTTAAAGGCATGCACCACCATGCCCAGCTTGTTTAAGAATTCTAGAAGCTTGACAAGTCGAAGAAAGTGTCTTCCCCATTTTTCTTTGCTCTGTGACATATGAAAGTCCTAACGTCATTCACAGATTCTTTAGGGATGTGGTCTGATCAAAACATTGAGTGACGGTACCCAACTTTTAATAGTGTTTTTTATATACACTCTCTTCTGTTTCGTTATCAAGACAGCCTTATGGTGCCCAACATTTCCTCTTTCCTTTCCAGGAGTCAACATACAGCTCTTACCAAAAACAACTTAATAAGCTTTTTTAGAGATTGTTGTTGTTTCTTGTTTTGTTTTTACAATGGAAACAAAAATAAACATGTAAAATATATGTGTAGATACAGCCCACCGAGTCAAGGCTGTTTTACTAAGTAATTCTAAGATTTCTAAAGACTGCATGCTTCGTGATTCTTGCATTCTGACCGCAGACACCAGAAATCCCACAGGAAGTTGTGCTTCTGAGTGTTGTGGTTTTTAGTTTCCTGTTCCTTTGCATTAGATCAGAAAGAAATCTGTACACAAAGAGAAATTCTTGGTTGAACTTTCTTGTAACTCTAAATGAGATTCTCTAACTTACTTGCATTTTTTTCCCTTTTGATTTAAACCCAAGGCAATGTAGCCACATCTGTCTGTAATCATTAATGCCATGGTATAAATTGAAAACCTTTTTGGTGTTTAGTGAATAAACTCTTGTTAAAGTTTCGGGTGTGTCTTTGAGATTAAGCTATATGCTTTCCATCTCATATTGAACCACCTTCCCCGAGATAAACTTTAGGGCAGAGCTAGATTCCTGACAATAGTGTTTTTCTTTAAAATGATATTTTTATTTATTTTCATTAGCATACAAATTAATGTGTCATTATGGCACCTTCATTTATATAAATGATGGGAACTTCCCCTATTTTGAGAAGATACACAAATATATTGGTGTAGATATGAATAATATCTTTGCAACTTACCTGGTATAAAATACAGTTCAATTTAGATAATTTAACTCAGTTATTCAAAATACCATTGGAAATTTTTAAAGTGTTATGCTAACTGGAAAATTTTAATTGAAACACTTTTTTTTTTAAAAAACAAAGTAATATGAAAGTGAAAGGTTTTAAATTGATTTCATTTTTTGTTTTTGTTTTTTTATTTGTTTGTTTGTTTTATTTTTTTGAGACAAGGTTTCTCTGTAGCTTTGGGGCTTGTCCTGGAACTAGCTCTTGTAGATGAGGTTGGCCTCGAACTCACAGAGATCCACCTGCCTCTGCCTCCCGAGTACTGGGATTAAAGTCATGCCCAACCAGGCTCTTTTTTGTTTTGGATTTTATTTTTTTTTTAAGCCATGATGAAGATCAGATATGTTGGGTTTGAAACAAGTTGCGGGAGATCTGACATTTAATTTACATAGTGGGAGACTTGATAACGATTGACCAATGAGAAAAGGGGAAGAGTATATGCATAAAACACCCTATCCGCCTCAAGGCAGGTCCGTCTGCAGAATGCATATTATTAAACTATGAAGGACCTTCAACAACTGCTTTCTAAAATACAGCATACCTTAGCTTTTTATAATGCTGTTTTCTCAAAGGAAAAATTTAATCACCCTAGAGAACACAGGGCACTTTGCCTTTGAAACAATCACATGCAATACAACTAAAACAAAAAACGAATTTAACTGTTTTCGTGAAAGGCAAGACATAGCGTTTGGTTGCACAATGTTCTTTTTTAGTTCAACTAGATTAGAGTTGGAAAATACGTGACTTTGAAACCTTAATTGGTGTTTTTGTGTCATATACGGATATTTCCTAGTTAGAATTAAGTTTGATTTTGTCTAAATTCTAAAAATTTAATTCTAAATTCTAAAAGCTATTGTTTAAAACCCGATGTTTATGCTCCACCATCTTGCGTGGCTATTATAGCATTATAGTAGGTACTTAAAGATGTCATTTCATATTACTAAAATTTTATGATACTTGTGAACAGCTTTGCAGTATGCAAGCTTAAAGTGGTTTTTCTACCTATTTTTCCTGTTCACCAAAGCAGTTGGCTTAAGTTTGCCCAGTGGTGGATAGAACTGAATGGTTTGTTCCCTGTGTATTTACATCCATTTCTGTCCAGCTTGAGCTGGAAGACATGGTTTAGAAAGGCAGGCAGCCTGTTCTAGCTCTTCAGGGGCTAAGAATTTCAGCAATCTTGATAGCCCAAAATGTCTAGGGAGGCAGAAGTGGCTGGGATTATCACTGGATGCTTGTTACCCTCAGCGCCAGCCAGATCTGTAACTTGGTTTAAAGGTAGTTGGCTTGTTCTGAGCCTGCTAGAGCGCTTCTCCTGTGTTTTAAACAAAAACACATCTCTTTTCAAAAGGGTAACAAAGCCCAGACACGTGGTGACAGTTGTGACCATTGTTACTTGCGAGGTTGAGGAAATCAGTCAGGTATTGGCCAGGACCGCCTTTCCTGCCACACTCCTGCGTGGGGACTGACCCGGGGTGGCTGGCTGAGGAGAGAGTAGACAGGTCTCCGTAGGGAGTCGAAAAGCTTTGGTACGCAGGGGTTTAGGGTTCTCGGGGGGAATTCTGCCGGATCTTTGATAAAAAACCAAACAGGATAACTCGCGCGGCAGCGGAAACCGCCTAGCAAGTTACTTGGAGAGCAGAGCTTTTCCTTCCG
>LOEQ01001469.1:116816-127252 GCA_001685075.1 Bramus lutescens | reverse complement strand
TTTTTTACCGTGGAATACACTGTTGGTGGTATAAATAGGCCCTAAGCTGTTGTATTTGTAGTATGTCGTAGTAAATCTTAACTTTGGGGTATATTGAAATATAACATATTAGATTTTACCACAGGTGCATTTTAGTTACGTGTCAGAACAAGGTGTTTTTGTGATGGCAGCATACTAGGACGTCAGTTGGCTGACAGATAAATTCATTCAGATTTGCCATACACACAAAGAAGATCAAAGGAAAGAATATTTTTTGTGGATAGTAATTAGAAACAAAAGTTTCAATGAATTTGTTTTAATTATCTGAATTCTTTGGTTTTTTGTTTTTCAAAATGGAGTACTTTCCCAAGATAAAAAAAAAATTCTATTTTCAGCCAGGTGCACATCTTTAATCCCAGCACGCAGGAGGTAGAAAGAGGCAGGTGGATCTTTGTGAGTTGAAGGCCGTCCTGGTCTACAGAGTGAGTTTGGGACAGCCAGAGCTACACAGAGAGACCCTGTCTCAGACAAAAATAAAATAAAAAGCTCCATTTTCTTCTTTTAGGAGTTTTTTTTATATTGGTGCTAGTATTAAAAAAGTTTTTATTACTGTTTTGAGGTGAGTTTTCATCAAACTGGGATCGATCTCATTGTGTAGCTGAGATCAGCCCTGAATTTAGTTACTGGTGTTAATTGGTGTGAGCTACCACATCAGCTTTTAGAACAATTTCAAATTACTGGAATATATATTAAATTTATAATTAAACCTCTTCTCAATTTTTACTCATTCATTTAATTTTTATTTGCATTGATGTTTTGCCTGCATGTATGTCTGTTGAAGGGTGTTGGATCCTCTGGATTTGGAGTTTGACAGTTGTGAGCTGACCTGCTGGTGCTGGGAATTGAACCTAGGTCCTCTGGAAGAGCAGCAGTGTTCTTAACAGCTGAGCCATCTCTCCAGGCCTCCAGTTAAATCTTTTTTTTTTATTTGTAACCCTAAATGCCTGAACTAGCTCTGTAGACCAGGCTAGCCTCAAACTGAGAGACTTGCCTGCCTCTGCCTCCTGAGTGTTAGGATTAAGGTGTGCGCTACCACCACCTGGCTTCAGTTTTAAAACTTGTGATATTTAAAAAAGAATTTTGGGCTGGGTGTATCTCAGTTGGTAAACTGCTTGCTTGTGTAGTAGCATGCACAAGGCCCAGTGTCAGTCCCTAGTGATGCATAAAGTGTGTGTGGCCGTGCATGCCTCTAACCCCAACTCTGGGAAGGTGGAGGCCTGAGGACTCAGGTCATCTTCATCTGTGTAAATAGTTCCAGACTATCTTGGACTACTTGATCTGCCTAGGCTGATCTCAAACTTGTTATGTGGCCCAGACTGATTTTGAACTCAGTTCTACCTCAGCCTCCTGCAGGGCTTCCAAGACTATTTCACTCTACCTAGCCAGCCCTTCATAGCTTTTTGTTGTAGGAAAACTTCTTGCCTTATTGACTTTGGAGGGAGAAAAGTAGGTTAAGTTGTAGTTTTATACTGGTTGAATATTGTGAAAAAAGAATTATCGGAACAAATTATTCAGCTATTAGAGTTCCAACAGTTATGTGAAAGCTGCTTTGATTAGTTTTAATTTTGAGAATAAATGATTAAATCCTAAATCCATAGTGGGATTTACTTGACTCTGGTAAGACCATTGAAATTTCCAGTCAAGAGATAATACGTATTTTAGACAAAAAAGCATGTAAAAACAGATCTGTCATTCAAAATGTAAATCTTTTCCAGTAGTATCAATTCAAAAAGAACTTTCGAAGACTTACTCAATGATTTGGTTTTTGTTGTTGTTGTTGTTGTTATACTAGACTATTTAATCAAACAAAAATGCACTGTACTATACTGATGCTATATTGCCTATAAAATTGGAAATGAGTGGGCATTGAAAATAGGTTCTGCATTTATGTTGAGTGCTGACTCACAGATACTGAGCTTAGTGTTTCATAGCTATGCTATTTGATCTTTACAATTCTATTGGATATTACTATTTTCTTTTACAGGTGAAGGATCCAAGGCTAATTCATTTGCTATACTTAGTCACACATCTGATTATAAGTCAAATATGTGTCCATTTAAATGCTCCTGTGTTCTAAATGAGCATCAGATGAGCTTTAGTATGCGTCAGCTGAGTCTTAGACTAGACAAGGAGCAGGAGTCGTGAAGCTGTAAGCATTGGTACTACTGTATTGGTTGGAAGCAAGCTGCAGTGAAGGAAGCTCCAGCTGGTTTCTTTCCTGGGGTCAGACAAGCCAGATCATCCAGTTTTTCAGAGCAGGCAATAAATCTGGATTTTGACATAATTCCTTGACTTAAAACTAGCCACCTAATTTTTTATCTTCTTATTGTGAAAGACTATTAATGTATAAAAATGCATTAACCAAATTTACATAAATGAATTAGAAAGTGGATGCCCATGTAAGCAGCAGGCCAGATTCTCTACAGCAAGAAGTCCAGTAAGATAAGGACTTAAAAAATATGGTCATTGAATAAGCTAAAGTTTCTTTCACTTACTGAGTTTAGGGTCTAGGTTTTGGATTTGGGGGTATCTATCTACCATTAGGTACTGTCTCACCTATTTAAAAGGAAGTAGAGTAGAAAACAGTCCCCAGCTCAAGATAATTTTATACTCAACAGAGAACCTAACACATAATAAGTTACCAGGATTGACACAGCTTTTTAAAATATCAGAAGTGCATTTTAATGTTGGAGAAAGGCACGTAGGTATTATGGTTGATCTTGTTTATGTCTAAAGTTCATTCTGTAGATAAGTAGGCTCAATTCAGTAAGTAATTTTTTAGTGTCAGAGGAGGTTCTTGGGCATTTGAGATACCTAGGAAAACTGTCTTATGTTAACGTTAAGAGCTACAGCCTAGCCTGGCGGTGGTGGTGCACACCTTTAATCCCAGCATTTGGGAGGCAGAAGCAGGCCAATCTCTGTGAGTTCAAGGTCAGCCTGGTCTACGAGAGCTAACTCCAGGACAGGCTCCAAATCTACGGAGAAACCCTGTCTTGAAAAACCGAGAAAAAAAAATACTACAGCCTAGTTTGGATTAGGCAATAGAGGCTTTGAAGTACATTATAAATCCAGTCCAAAAAAAAAGAGAGCTACAGCCTAGTTTGGATTAGGCAATAGAGGCTTTGAAGTACATTATAAATCCAGTGTATATGACTCAGTTTGGATATTCACTTAGTGGTGAGTGATTGATTAGCAAGTTTTTCAGTTTTTATCAGCTGAGCACCTCTGATCTTGTCATGTAATTCTATCTGTATTTTCCACCATTTACTATCTTCCCCCCTTCACATATGTAACATGCACACTAATTCTCTTTGGAGTATTATAGTAGCCTTCTAAAGAATACCTTAGCCCCAGTTTTCCCATCTCTTCCAGCCCCCTTTCAGTTCTGCTATGTATATTTTCTGCCAGGTTTCTCTTTGTTCCTCTCAGGACACTGGTTTTCTTTCTTGGTAGTGCTTATTTAAGCCCGTGGTTATAATCAAGGCAGGAAGGGTTTGGGTCATCTGTGTCTCCCACTAGCGTGTAAGCTCTGGGAGAAGCGTGGTCATATTTGATTGTGCCTGGTTATTTGCAGAACTTAATACAGTCTCATAGTACATAATAAATTCAGATGTCCTGCCAGGGATTGGCTTTTGATTAGACTGCTTCTTTTATCTGGGATGTTTCCCACATCCATCCCTCAGTCATCCAGCATTGGTTTCTTTTTTCCTCAAGAGATTTGTTCTGAGCTCAGAAATGAGGTCAGAATTTAGGAATGTCAAGATCCTATACATCTTTCCCCACTTAGAACTCTGACCTAATTGTCTGCTATTTGATAGAGTTAACTGCTTTACGCAGTTGCATACTTGCTTGTATTAGACGATCTTTTAAAATGTTCCTGTAAGATGTTTGCTTATCTCTAAGTTTCCCTATACTTTTTCTTTTCTGAAAAAGAAGGCAGCTGCTGAAGGAATTTTTCTTAGTGCAGCTGGGTCATGGTAGGGGCACTCTTGGTTTGGGTCTTCTCAGATTAATGATTTTCCAATCTTTCAAGTTGTCTTTCTTTTTTAAGTGAAAAACACTTCAAATAGAAATTATGATGAATCTTCCATGTTCTGATTTCAGTACAGATACCAATTAATGAACCCATTATCACATAACTTTTTTATTTGTTTTTATAAGATCTTTCCTTTCAGTACTGATACCAATTAAAGAACCCATTATCACATAACTTTTTTGTTTGTTTTTATAAGATCTTTCCCTCCATACCCCCCACGTTCCACATACATGGTCTTTTGGAGCCCAAACTGGTCTTAAACTCTTGGTGTACTGTACCTGTAGTTGCCTTGTTCCTCATGCCTTCCCTTAATTAAGTGCTGAGATCATAAGCGTAGATCACTACACCTGGCTTTATAATTGGTAAGTGCTTGATTGCCTAGATCTTTTTTTATTTTATTAGTATTTTTTTCATTTATTTTACATGCTACAATTTCCCGTCCTCCTCCTGTGTCTCCCCCATCCATTCCTCCTGTCTCCATTTAGAAAGGGCCAGCCAGGCCTTCCATGGACTTGAACAAAAGCATTGCTTAGATTTCTTAATGCACTAGGTGTCACCAGATGATGGAGTTTAAATTTTATTCTTTTGTGATTTATTAGCTGGAGTATCTAAGGAAAACTTCCTTTTATGTACTGTTCGGTTACCCAGTGGTACTGTTTGTATAAGGAAGATAGAATAAACATTTAGTCCCTTGCCAGTACCAGTTTCCAGAGTACTGTAATTAATTAATTGTTCCAATGCTTATCTTTTTTTTTTTTTAAAAAAAGATAGACAAGTGGGCAAATTGTATATATATATATATTTGATTTACTTTTGTAATTCCATTATAACTTCTATCAAGATACTTTATTTTGAAGTATTTCTAGCAGTATATTAAACTAAAAAGAGATCATGGTGTATGTAATTTAATTTTTAAATTGGATACACCTCTTTGCTTAGCTTCTAGAGCAAGGAATAATCTTAACCAATATCTAAGAGTTTTTTCCAACTTCTGTGACCGTGTATAAGGGTAACTCTGTCCTGACTTCTAACTGGTCAACGACTTTTATCTGCTTAAGTTAACACTTTTGTTCTTTTGTGGGTTATAAGATTTATATGTTTGTTCACTTTGGCAAATACAAAAATTTACATACATGATTCTAAAGCCAACCTCCCTGCAAATATGTAAGTATACTTTCTTTCAATTTTTTTTTTACAAAATTGGCACCTTTTTCATTTTTCTACATGATTTTTTTAATTGTGAAATACTTCCACTGTCAGTATTTTCACACATTTCTGACATAGTTGTGTTCATTTGTTTCTTAATTTCTATTGAAACTTTATCCTGTAGTCACTACATGCTTATTTCAATAACTACTTGAAGTCTTACATTTAATGAATTGCTTTTTTTTATTGTAGTTGTGAATTTTGTTGGATCCCTGATTGCTCTGGGAATCTTTTCAGGACTTCACTCCATTGAACTTTAGATTAATCTTCTTTTACTACCTCTTGGCATCTCTGTTTTGAGAATTTAAACAATTTCCTGAAGATCATTACCAGGATATGCCATCTGCTATCTTTTAACACATTCTATTTCCTATCTTTTTACTGCAGCTGTAGAGCGGTGGTCAGAGCATGACACTTATTTGAGAATTCTCAGAGGGCCCGGATCTGTCCCTATACTTCTTAGTTTCTGACTCACTCTCACCCCAGAAACTTTTCTTATTTTTACTTTAGGTAGAATAAAAAGCTAACAACAACAAAAGTAAAACACAAAACAAAACAGAAACAAACTTTAGAGCTCTAGTTCAGGTCAAAGAGTTTTGTTTCCAAAAAAGTAGGACTTGATTTTCCTAATGGAGGATTGGGAGCCATGCAGAGACTGTTTAGGGTGCTTTAACACTGATCTTCTAGACAAATATTTAATATAAATAATATTAAATAGGATGTAACATTTCTAAAATTCAAGAATATTTTGTCTTTTGTGATGTTAGATAATGAAGTATATTGATCTCAGATTGAGAGATCTTCAGTTCTTGTATTTTGGTGTGTTCTCTGGACAGTAAATAATGTTTTATATTAGCTCCATTGGTTTTCATGTATTTTCAACTGGCAACTTCTCAAGTTCTCTTGATCCTTCCTTCCTTCCCCTAAAATAGTTATGGTTCATAGGGTCATCTTAATCCTTTGTAAACTAGATATTGGTTTCAGGACTCAGTCTTGTAGGTCGCTCTTAGATCCTTGTCTACTCTAGATTTCAGTCGTGACTTCAAATATGTATACTCACCTGCCTAATTCCTGTGTCTCTGCTCTGATGGTTCCCTGGGTACCTCAAATTAAGCCTATCTGAGGCTACATTTGTAATGGTTACCTGCCCTTTCAGAGCTGCTCCCCCCAACCATCTGTAACAACTTCCTTCCTAATGTTAATTCTCCTCTGACTGATCTTTCTGCCTTAAATCTGCTTTCCGCTTATAGTCTTCAGAATGAACTCTGCTTGCACTGTTTAATTATCTAAAATTTATTAGTGTTTTCCTATTGATATTAAGGTTCTAAGCATTACATCATAATGCATATGATGTTTCTGGAGATTTGCTGTTTCTCTGTTTAACCCTTTCCCTCTTTTGCAGCTAGATAAGTACACTCAGTAATAGGAAAATGAGCTTTCTTGTCAGCTCAGCTCTCCTGTCTTACTCCCATTTGTAATTGGCCTAAAGGATGATGAAACTGCCTAGAATTAGGATCTAGAGTTGGCAGGAAGCCCTTCAGATTTGGTGATCTGAGTAGTGTATTTGCCAGCTGGAGCTTAGAACAAAGAAGCCAAACAAACTCTTGGCAGATTCTGAAATACAGCTTTTTTTTCTTTAGAAATTATGATTCTAGTCAGTTGATATCGACTTAGAAGTGTATTCAAAACTAATACAGGAGCCATGAATTGCAGTCACTTTTGAAGCTAGTTATTGAATTTGTAACCTATTCTATAGTATACTTTAATAAATAGACTTTTGGAACTGAAAAGACCTTTTTCCTTGATATAATTCAGTCTAATTCCCTGATCTTATAGGTGAGGAAAACTAGGATCTCATTTCAAATTTATAACAGATTTGGGTACTGCTCTTATTTTTAGCCTAGCTCATTTTCTGTGTATCGTGAATAGTTAATAGAGAATACTAGAAGAAGAATTGTCATCCTTAGTGGATTAATGTCCTGTTCTTTACAAGCTTGAACACTTTTTAAAAATATTAATAAGTTTATAGCATGAAAATTAAGTTTGCACATAAGTTTATTTGCGCAAGTAATAGATGATCATTATAAAACAGCACAAAAGGACTTAGAGTGAAAGGAAACCTCTCAGCTTGATTTATGTTTCTCGTCAGAAGCTGTTGTATTTTAGCTGTTTTTCCAGAAGTGTTTCTTCCTATTCTAAAGGATCCAGTTCTCACTCATTAAAATCATTTTCTTTTTGGGGGTGGTGTAGAATTTATTTAGTGGGTTATGGAGGGGAGAACGGAAGGAGAGAGGAGAGAGGCAGAAGCTGCCTATTCAAAAGAAAGACAGACAGACACACACACACACAGAGCAATAATCATTTTCATAATTTAATAAATGAAAGCCTTAAAACAAAAGGTCCAACTATAGAAGCAAATGTTGGAAACCTCAAGAAGCATTGGAATGTGAATGTAGTTTTAAGTATGTTGCCAATTTACTGTGAGTGGGAAAAGAACAAAAAGACAAACACCCAATGAGAAGTATATCCACAGCCTTTATTCCAAGCTGTTCATTGCGAACCTTTTTCATATCTTTTCAGCCTTCTCCCTCCTTAGACTTAAACAAAATTAGATCCGACAATAGCCAAGCTATTTTGTCACCTGCTTTCCTTTGCTTTGCCTAACAATGTAAACTAAGTCATCATCACAGCCCTATGGGAGAACCACACACTTTTCCTAAGATAGTTCAAGGAAAGTACCCGTTATCAGATCACTTACAGTTTGGACTGATGGGGAAGGGATTAAAAAGTTCTGGAAGCCCTGCTACTAGTTAACAAAGTGGATCCAGAAAAAAAAAAAAAAGACAGTTTAGAGCTTTGCAAGCAGTTCTCATTGTTAATGTCAGCTGAGATTGCACAGACTGGCAGTTACTGCAGACGTTTTATTATGTGTGTTTTTAGTGGAACTGTTGATGTTTAATGATCCCCTTATCACTGTCACTGATTCACATTGATAGAGGAGAGTTTGGGAGGGTTTTTGTTGGTGGTGGTGGTATGTGTGTGTTTAAAAAAATCTGGTCAGTTTTTGTTTAAAACAAAACAGCTTTGTGTCCAGGGGAGTATCATTAAAAGAAAGTTTTGCTGCTCATGGTTGGAAGATTGAAACAAAAGCTGGTAAGTTTGACAAGTTCTTATCTATGGAAGTGAACAAAGAGCTCCTTTCGCTTTCCTCCCTTATTCACTTGGGAGGAAAGTCAATCTAGTTGCTTTGAATTTAGGGAAGCAGGCTTTCTTTATAGGGGTTCATTTTCTAAGATGGCATTAATCTTCAATTAAAATTGCTGTGGGAAAAGAGAAATGGTCCCCTGGCACCTTGATGCACATAGTCTTGTGATGCTATAGATACCCATGTAACAGAAACAAATCTTACTTGTGAAAGATGCATTTATTGTAATAGCTGATGAGGGATGTTCTGAGAAGGCCATGCATACATAGCACTGTCCCCTTTCACCTTACATTTTGATAATTCTAAAAAATCTATTTTAGAAATAAATGTATATTAGTCAATTCAGTTTATTAAAAAGTAGCGCTAAGAGAGACTGTTTTACTTTAAACCACCAAAAGCAATTATCCCAATTCAAAAGAAATTTGCTTTTCAATTTTTAATGTACATTTTTTAGATCACTTATTTTCTGCTCCATGGGAGACAAAACTCAGCTACTCTGTGGTCTGCTCAGAATCTACTGAAACTTGGATTGATCCTTATGGTTCTCGGGGGTGAGGGACTGTTTTGTAGATGCATGTTTGTGATATGTGTATGGCTTCTGTATGGCTATAAATGAACTTAGAGGAAGTGATTCTGATATATAACTGAAACTGGATAGAGCAGTATTGCTTGTGGCTTTAAAACAATGTATCAAATGTTCTTAATCTGTTTTCCTGGAACATGTGTTTATAAATACCAGGTTCAGAGGGATTTTGCTTTCTCTTGCTTTATCCAACACAAAGAATGCTCTTAAATGTCCACTTAGATATTTTAAAACTGTTGTTTTATTCTAACCTGTCTGATGTTAAGAATAAAGTTGCTGATTTAGCTAGCTCAAACTTGCTTTCTGCTTGCATTAAATGTAGAGCAGCATCTGTCCAAATTAAGTTAAAACAAAGGAAGTTCCTGAGTCTGCTTTTCTATCTCTTAAAACAAAAACAAACAACCCTTTTATAGTTATTAAGTGTTTTCCAGAATATTTTTAATATTAACAGTTTGAGTTTTGGTATTTTATTGTGCTAAGTTGTTTTCAGAATGCTTTTCTTTACTTTATTAAAACTTTTTTTTTTTTTGAAAAAGTAAATGCTTCGTTTTCTTTTCCTTTTTCAGAGCACAGCAATGGAGGAAACAGCTATATGGGAACAGCACACAGTGACGCTTCACAGGGTGAGTTTCTGCTGCATCGAATAATCTGTGTTATAATTCAGGATACTGGCAGCTTTGAAAACAATAGAGGAAAGCCAGATGTCAGGAAGCCAAAAGAAAGGGGAAATTTTTTCTATATTCTTTTGTTTAAAATTAGCTTTGTAATAAATTCTTCATTTAGGTCAGAAGTGAGCATGATTACTTTTTCACATATCCTTTAGTTATTTCTTGTATACTTGCTATTTTTAACTTCAATTTTAAGTGATTTGTTGTTTAGAATTTTGAATGAAAAGATAAAAGATTATATGTTAATTTTTTGTTTGTTTGTTTGTTATGGGTTTTTTTTTTTGAGACAGGGTCTGTGGCTTTGGAGCTTGTCCTGGAGTTAGCTCTTGTAGACCAGGCTGGCCTCGAACTCACAGAGATCCTCCTGCCTCTGCCTCCCAAGTGCTAGGATTAAAGGTGTGCGCCACCACCTCCCGGCCTGTGTTAAATTATAAATTGGCTGTATATACATGTTTGTAGACTTGGGGTTTAGTTTTAAAGCGAGTTATGCTCCAAATAAAATCTTGAAAATATATACAGCCAGTTTATAACTAAACTGAAAGTTTAGTATATAGCTCAGTTGATAGTGTGCTTAGTTTAGCACCCATGAAGCCCTGAGTTCTATCCCCATCTGAAATCGGCACTCGGCAGATAGACAGACACAGGCAGATCAGAAGTTCAGGGCCATCTTAAAAGGTTGATTGTGTGTGTGTGTGTGTG
>LOEQ01001469.1:101545-116803 GCA_001685075.1 Bramus lutescens | reverse complement strand
TGTGTGTGTGTGTGTGTGTGTGTGTGTGTGTGTGTGTGTGTGTGTGTGCATGCGGGGGGGGAACAGTCTTGAAAGATAAGTATTCATTTGAAGTATGTACAACCTAAACATTTGCAGAAGGCCCAGAAGAAATTATTGGTAAACACAGTAGAAATAAGAGCTTTGAAATCAGGCTGGGCTGCGTTTTATTTTTACTTGTACTTTTCTTCTGCTTTAGAAATGGGGAGTGACCCAACCTGACTTGTAAAACCTTAGTGTTTGCATGTTTAAAATGAGGCTGGGAGCTGGAGACATGGCTCAGTAGGAAATAGTACCTGCTTTTCAAAAGGACTCAAGTTTAGTTCCTGAAACCAATGTTGGGTTTCTCACACCTGTGTCTGTAACTCTATCACCAAAGGATCCAATATTCTCTGGTCTCTGCAGGTATACACAGACAGACAGACAGACAGACAGAATACAGACACACACACAAAAAACCAAACCAAAACAAAAACCAAGCAAACTTAAAAATTAGCTGGGCATGGTGCCACACTTTTTAATCTCAGCACTAGGGAGGCAGAGGCAGGTGGATCTCTAAGTTCAAGGCCAGCCTGTTCTAGATAGCAAATTCTAGGATGGCCAGGGCTATATACCTTATCTCAAAAAATAAAAATGAAATAAAAATAAGATAAGGCTAATGGCATCAATTCATGCTTTGTTCAAACATGTCTTCCAAAATTCACCCCTTTTCTCTTTGAGCAGAGCTTAAGACTTTCCTGCTTAAAGAATGTTTAAGTTTGTGTCATCTACCTTACCCTGACAGACTACTCCTGAGAAGTTGACAAGTTGGGGTGGGAAAATCATGTTCCTGCTCACTACTGTCACTGACTGTCTCAGGAGTATGGGAATCTGAGCTTAGTGATAAGGCATCAGTTAGTTTTCAAATGAAGTCTCACTAAATGAAGAAATCATTTTAATAATATGTATCTTTAATTCATAAAGCTGAAATATAGCTTTTTGTTGTTTGAATTGTGCTTAATAGGTTGCATGTTTAAATCAGATGTATGATACATAAAATAATTTTATACCTCTTGTCTTTCATTTGGTTGGGATATAATGGCTTGGTAGCATTCTAAGTATTACATTTATTTTTCCTAATACCTTTATAATTTTTGTTGTTATAATTTATATAACAGTAAATATGCTCACCTAGTATACATTTCTGAGTTTTGACATAGTCACATGACCAGTATCACAGTAAAAATGCAGAGTGACTGTATTATCTTAAAAACTCTCCTTTAGTCCCCTTTATAATCAACTCTGCCCCTTTACTCTTGGCCTTAAGCCACTGATTGTCTTAAAATTTGACCTTTTCTGGGATGTCATATAAATGGATTCATGGAACAAGTAGTCTTTTGAAACTGACTTTGTATGCTTAGATAAATGCATTTGAGACTTCTCTATAATCTTGCTTGTGTTTGGTATCTTATTCCTGCTTATTACTAAATTCCACCTCATTGTTTGATAGTTTATTCATCTATAATTGATAGTATATTTAGGTTGTTTGGAGTTTTTGTTATTATGAATAAATCTTCTTTAGGATGCAGAGTTTTGTACGGACATAACTATTTTCTTGGATAAATAGTTAGAAATGGAATGGCGGTTGTTTTATGCTAGCTGTTTAATTTTATAGGAAGTTACCAGACTGAATAATTCTGTCTCACCAGCATTGGATGAGAGACACTCAGTCATCTCATCAACTGTTGATATTGTCAGTTTTAACCACTGTGTTTAGTCATTCTAATAGCTATCTAGTTGAGAGAGCTATTATCGTAGTAGCTTTTTTAGTTTGTATTTCTCTGTAGATTAATGCTAAGTACCTTGTAACGATCAGTTTTCACTACCAAATTGAGTGGATTTGCAGTCATCTAGGAGACAAACTGAGGCATGTCTGTGAAGATGTTTCTAAACAGGTTTCACTGAGGAGGGAAGACCCACACTGAATATAGGTAGTATTATTCCTGGAGTCCTGGGACTTGGTCTCCCCACTTTCAGACTGAACAGACTGACCAGCTACCTTACACTCCTACCACCATGCCGTCCCTACCATGCATGCTAGACTGTATTCATGAACTGGAATAATCCACTCCTCCCTCTCTCAAGCTGATTCTTGTCAGATATTTTGCCACAGTGATGGATAACTAATGCTTCATTCTCCATTCTTCCCTTCCCTAAGTCCCCCAGTGATCCTGGGAATGGAGCCTCGGGCCCATATAGAAGGAAACTGTGATCACATGGCCTGTCCTATTGAATGCACTTTGATGTGCTTTTTTGGATTGAGTGTCATTGTACTTAGCTTTCTAGTTCTGTGATAAGCGCCATGACCAAAATCAGCTTGGAAAGGAAAGAGTTTATTTATTTTCCTTATATGTCCTGACCACAGTTCATCAGTGAAGAAAGTCAGGGCTAGAGCTCAAGGCAGGAGCCCAGAGCCGGGGACTGAAACAGAGGCCATGGAGAAGTAAGTGCTGCTTACTGGCTTGCTCAACTTGCTTTTTAATACTATCCAGGTCAGACCTTCCCAGGGCTGGGCCCTCCCATAGTCAATCAGTTATCAAGAGAATGCCCTACCGTCTCGCCTACAGGCCGCTCTGATGTAGACATCTTTTCAGTTGAGGTTCTTCTTCCCAGAGGAACTTTTGTCAAGTTGACAAATAGCTGGTACAGATGTGTTGAGATCTTTTCCCATTCAATCTCTGATTTTTTTAAAGTTGTCACATGCATTACAAAAAATTTGTCATCTGTTGAAATTCACCTTCAGTGTTTTAGTTAGGGCACTTGCTTTTTAGTTGTGGTAGGAGTTTGAATATTTTGAGTATTTACCTATATCAAATATAATTTGAAAGTATTTTTCTATCAAGAAACGTGGATTGCCATTTTATTTAACTCTAGTCTTTTGCACACAGAAGTTGGAGTTTTATATTCTGGATACAGAGTCATCAAGTATTGGTTTACATATATCCACCCCCCACCTGTGGTGGGTCTCTGCCTTCTTGCCAGCACTTTTCTTTCCATCAATCATGTCTTTTGGTTTTGAATCTCAGAAATCTTTTGTCAACCCTGAAGTAAAAGGCTTTCTATGTGTGCCTTCTTCTAAATGTTGTATGTGGGTTAAATTTTGTATATGATAAAAGAAATAAGAGGTTTTTCTTCATATGGACGTCTTAATATTTTAAGCAGCCATTTTGTTGAAAAGATTGCATTTTCTATATTTAGTTGCCTTTCTACATTTAGGAAAAATGAATTGACCATGTATGTATGTATGCATCCATATTTTTCATTCCCTAGTCTTTTTTATTGATCTCTCCTTTGATTGCTATAGCTTTTAATTTTTATAGGATCAAACTCTGGCTCTCATGCATGTCAAGGGCCTTCCTGACTAGCCACACCACTTCCTCTTTACATTAACTATAAAGAAATGAGTGACTAGGAAAAGGGTGCTCTACTGATTGTCAGTTTCACCATTACCAGTACTCAATTTTGCAAGATCACTGTTAAAATTATTTGGCTATATTTACGTATACATATGCCTATATGTGTGTGTAAAAACAAAGAAGAGGTCATGAACTTGAGGGATGGGAGAGTCACAGGACTCGGAGTTGCAGGGGGAAGAGAGAAGAATAGAAATGATATAAAAGCAGTACTCATGAGAATCTCTAAAAAACTTAAACATTTCAATTAAAATGAAAGTGCCTAAATATGGAAAAATATACACAAAATGATTAGTTGTGCAAATTCAGTTACTGGTTTTGTAGGATGCTAGTTTTATAGGACATGGGAAGTTTAAAAAATTTTTAAAGTGTGAATAATAAAATATTAAGATATCTAACTATTCATTGAAATGTTTATTTCATTATAAATTATAATTAAAAATCAAACTATGGGTCTGCAAATCAGAAAATGTCAAGCTAATTGCTATCTCTGACATTTTTACATTTTAACTCAGAAAATCTATAAATTTTAGTAATCTTAATTTTCTAAATCTCACTTAATTCTTTACTGAAAATACCCTATTTAATCAAGTAGAAAACTTCTGGACTTAAACACAGTAAAGTTGCAGGATATAAAATCAATATTTAAAAAACCAGCAGCCTGACTGGACAATGGTGGCAGGCGGATCTCTTTGAGTTCAAAGCCAGCCTGGTCTATAAAGTGAGTTCCAGGAGAACTAGGACGGTTACACAGAGAAACCCTGTCTCGAAAAATCAAAAAAAGAAACAAAAAAAACCCCATACACATCAGCTTTCCTTTATATTAACAGTCCAGTCTCTGAGAAAGAAGTTAGAAAAACTGTTCCATTCAAATATCCACAACCCCCACTTAAGTATTTAGGAATATATCTAACCAAGGAAATGGAAGATGTCTACAAGGAAAATTGCATAGTATTGAAAAGGAAATCACCAAAGATTCTAGTTGATGGAGAAATAGTCTGTTCTTAGAATTAATATTTTGAAAACGTTTATAGTACCCAATTTAATTTACAGAATATTGTAATATTTGTCGAAATTCCCGTGTCACAGGCTTAGAAAAAATAACACAGTAGTTCATATGTAACCACAAATATCACAGTTAGCTAAAGCAATCCCAAGAAGTGAGAATGATGCTGGGAGTATTACAGTACATGACTTCAAATTATACTATACAGCTGCAGCGACAAAGAGCCTGATACTGGCATAAAAACAGACAGAAAGATTAGTGGAATAAAACAGAACCCAGAAGTAAAACAACAAAAATGTGGTCACTTAATTTTTGACAAAGGAGGCAATAAGAAGACAGCTTATTCAACAAATGGTATTGGTAAAACTGGGATTCAACCCACAGAAGAATGAAATTAGATTTGTATCTTCCTGTACAAAAATTAATTCCAAGTAGATAAAAAAATTAAAACCCCAAACACTAAGTTTCAGAAGAAAACACAGGTGATTCGTTTCAAGATGTTGGAATAAGGAAGAAGAACAGCACAGGTCAACAGATTGGGACTACATCAACTAAAGCTTCTGTGCAGAAAGGGAACAACCAGCAGAGTGAGCCGACAGCCCACAGAATGGAAGAAAACCCTTACTAGCTACACTGCAGATATGCAGAATTTACTAGCAGCTGCAGAAATTAAATACTAAGGAAATGCATTGCCATTCGACAAGTGGGCAAATGAATTGATTAGATAGTTTAAAAAAAGAAATACAGATGGCCAGTGACTATTTTAAAGCTGTTCAATATCTCTAGCCATCAGGGAAATACAAATTAAAATCCTTTGAAATACCCCTCATGCTAATCAGAATGGCTGTTATCAATAAATCTGAAAACAAGTCTTAGAGAGGATGTGGAGAGAAAGGAAACTTCACTGTTGCTGGGTGTGCAAACTCATAAAACCATTGTGGAATCAGTTAGGCCTACCTTAAGCAAAAGGAATCAGAATCTTTGGTCAGAAGGGACAACCTAGCTGATCTGTCTTTGCAATAAACCTGGAAAGCTACTGCTCTAGGGCAGTGTCAGCAAGCTGTGGTCCAAAGATCAGATTTGTCCAGGTAGTAACTGAGTGCTTTTGTTGTGTGTGTGCATGTACACAGGAGCATGTGTTTCTTATGGAGGGCAGATCCAACCTCAGTGTCATTTCTCTTGTCCATTTGAGACAAGGTTTCTCATTGGCCTAGGGCTTGTTCATTAGGCTAAATTTGCTTATACATATGCCAATTCACCCAGCTTTTTTACTTGGCGCTATCAAACTCAGGCCTACAGGCTTTTATGTCAGCACGGTACTAAGTGAACTGTTTCTTCAGCCCTTCCAATTATCTACCTTTATAAATATGGCTTTATTGGAACATAGCCACCTTCATTTCCCTACTGTGACTGCTATTGCAGTATACAGAGTTGTGGATAGTCTGCAAACCTCCATATACTAATTAGTATCTAGATTTTTATAGAAAACTTGCATTTTATTCTGGAGCACTTTAGACCATCAGAGGATATGGGTATCTGAAAACTCTGTTCTGCAGCCTTAGAGATGTCAACTTAGTTCATCTTTGGCAAAAGTCTTGCAACTTACTTTGGAAGAGCTGTCTTCTCAGAACCTTTCAGAGGGCCGGAGAGATGGCTCAGTGGGTGAGAGCTAGGATTAGACTCAAGTTCAGTCATATTTAATTGGCTTACAATTGCCTGTGACTCTAGACTCCAGCTCTAGGGGATCTGACACCCTCTTCTGGACTCCACAGACACCTACACTCACACTTACATGGATGTACATACACATATCAAAAAAGAGATCTTAAAAAAAAACCCTCATCAAAGAAACACCCTCTTCTTTTAAGAAAACCATTCCTTCATGTTACACTGCTCTCACCTGTACATTTGTTTACATAAATTATTGACTAGATTCTGCGGAAGAGGAAACATGCGAGTTTTGTTTTTTTTGAGATTGTGACTTCACTTAATATTATACATCCTAAGTCTAATGATTTTCTCCAGTTTTTGTTAACTTCATTTTTCTTTAGAGTTGAAGAGTATTCCATTTTATAGAAAAACATACCAAATTTTCATTTTCCATTCATCTCTTGATGAACAACTAGGTTGATTCCAGTTTTTTGCTATAGTGAAAAAAACACAATAGACAAAGGGGCACAAATATCTCTATGGTAGTGTATGATGTAAAGTTCCCTAGATATATGACCAGGAATGAAATAACTGGTCTCTGTGCTCAGTGGTCCTCAGTGATAGCTAAATATACTCTTCAGCAGTCTGCCCCATCATGGTGCATTATACTCTTCAGGGTCTGAAATTCTACTCAGTTTTGTATCTCCTTAGTTACACACAAAGAAATTTATTGTGCATGTGAGATCAGTAATGGTTCACAAAGCCTCTCCGAAGAGATCAGCAGCACTGTCCAATTACCCTATAGTACAATCCACATATGGGTTAAAAGAATTTAATTTTTATATAAAAAATGGCCGAAAATTTTTATAGCATCCTATTTAACTCAGTATTCTCAATACCATTTAAACATGTAATTCGTATTTTAAAATTATTTCCTTGTTCTTGTGCTGTTAGAAAATGTGTGCACATTTTACAGTTTGAGCATATTTCGGGCAAGACCAAGCACATTTAAAGACTTGGAGTCACAGAAAGACCATCATACTTTTAGATGCCATCTATAGTTTAAGCTGCTGTACCTTAACTAGATTTAAGGGGGTTGGATTCTGTGATGTACTTCTTCCATCATAGCACCCCACTTTATTTTCAGACTTCCTTAGAAATTGCATGTATTTTAATAATACTTTGAGAAATAAAGTGAATGCTCAAAATGAGTTAGGAATTTCTATTTTCATGTTCAAGTATTATGGTAACATTTTAGAGGGTGAAATTACTTAAGCAAGGAAATTAGGAGGGAATCTTTAGGCAAGCTGCT
Source organism: Bramus lutescens (assembly GCA_001685075.1). Classification (NCBI taxonomy): domain Eukaryota; kingdom Metazoa; phylum Chordata; class Mammalia; order Rodentia; family Cricetidae; genus Bramus; species Bramus lutescens. Next base: position 109,365 of record LOEQ01001469.1, on the reverse strand, counting down.
AAGTCTTTTATATAAGGAAACAATTGAATAAGAGAAAAACTTGGGATGAGAGTGGCATGTACAGCGCAGGGGCTGTGGGTCTTTATTAGGTGGTTCCAGGAGAGCTATTTAGTCATGTATAAAGTGATGAACTTGCCCTCCATGTGCAAAATTAGCTTAAGATGAATCAGGCCCAAGTGTCACTAGAATCATAGAACCTCAGGAAGAAAATACAAGAATAAATGCTGATATTAGATTAGGAAATACTTTATTGTGTATGTTGTTAGAAGCCCAAAACAAAGAGAAAACAACTCAAATTGGACCTAGTCAAAATTGGAAATGTTGGTATTTGAAGGACACCATCAAGAAAGTGAGATGATAACAGAGAACAAGAGAACAAATGATATATTAATAAGGACTTTATTTGAAGTCTGTTCCCTGCACTCTTACAACTCTTACAACTCAGTAATACAAAGACATAACTCAGATGGGAAATGAGCAAAAGGTCTGACATTTTTTCAGAGGTATGTAAAAGTAAGTAAGCACATGAAGAGATGTTCAGCATCAGTAGTCAGCAAAAACCCATCGTGACTGTTAATGTGGCTATAAGAATAGACAGTAGAAAGTTCGACAAGAATGGAAAAGATTGGCACTTTCATACATTGTTGATATTAATGTAAAATGAAGCTGCCATTATAGAATACAATTTAGGAGTGCCTCAGAAGTTAATCATATAGCTACCGTATGACCCAACTATTGCTCTTTTAGAATTAGACCTAAAAGAAATGAAATAAGATCTCAATAAGTAACATGTGAATATTCACAGCAACCTTATTTATAATGGCCAGAAGTAAAAATACAAATACTCAATATGGAACTTGATAAGGACAGTTGTCATAATTATTATAAAGACAGCCTTGTCCCCACATAAATATAACACCATAAAGACATTTATGCCATGGAAGCCAAATTGATATATTGGGAAACCTATTGCAATTGTAGATTCATCAATAGTTATGGAGTTATTTTTATTATTTAAATAACTTTTTATTTGTGTGTATATGCATATATGTGGCAGATGCCAATACTAGGAGTCATCTTTAACTTCTGTCCATTTGGATATTCTGTCCTAATTCTTAACCAGAACTCACTGGACAGTTTTTTTTTTTTATGAAATTCAAGTAATCAACTCAAACAGTGATTTCTTGTTTTTGTTCTTTAAAGACAAGGCCTCTGTTTCTCAGGCTGCCTTGAATTTACCAAGGTGACCTTGAACTTCTGATTCACCGCCTCCACCTCCCAATTGCTCTGCTCTCATACATGTACAGCTGTACCTGGTTCAAACAACAAGTTTTAAAATCAAATAGTCTAATATAGCACAGTCTAAGGACACACAAGTTTGATTCTTAGGTGCTGACAAATGATGGTAAAGTGTTTGTTTTCCATGATTGAAATATGTATCTGTAAGAGCAGAAAGTTTTATGTAGAGTAAAAATACTTTTACAGGTATTATCATTGCCTGGGCACAGTGGCATCCACAGTTCAAAGTGAACATGTTGTTTGTTCAGAAGCAAGGCTGAGGTGCAGTCCTGACACTTAAGAATATTTGGATTTTTTTTCTGTATTGAGCCATTGAGTCACTGTCATAGAAATTTTAGTTCTTTCAGAAGTTTGTATCTTATAATTTGTTTAGTTAAAATATAAAGAAAAAATGACTGATAAAAACTGGAGTGTCTTTTCTATTATATGCAGTGTATGTGGGATATTAGTGTGTTATTTGTGAAGAGATTTCCTTCTGGAATTTTTAGAACAATTGAAGGAAGTTGAGATACCTAATACTTGATTTTTAAGGCAAATGTGTGAAATGACAGATGGTGAATATATGGGTTAAGTCTGTCATTTCTGAACCAGATGTCAGTGTTCATGATGATCACACTGAGCACTGCCTGTACCTTCAGGACCCTATTGATAATCAAAAATCACTCAGGGTCTTACTTTTCAGAATTTTAAAATTACTTTAGTGCTTATGGAATACTTATGCAATTGACATTTTTAATATTGTTATGTCTGGTATATAATTTATTGAAACATGAATTCTCGTAGAATGGACTGATGATTGTAATGTATAACCATGCAAGTGACTATAAATCATAGATGCAATAAGATTATAATTTAGTTATATATGCTGTAATGAGCAATTTTGTTGCCCTTAATAGAACTATTTACTGCAATTACTATTTTAGGCTCCTGGGTTTGGATTTGGAATTGCAATATCTGGTGGAAGAGATAATCCTCATTTTCAGAGTGGGGAAACCTCCATAGTGATTTCAGATGTGCTAAAGGGAGGGCCAGCTGAAGGACAGCTACAGTAAGTGTGTGGGTTTTGTTCTTTTATTCATTAATTCAGATCTCCCTTCCCTACCTCCCTACTCCCCTCCCTCCTTCTCCTCTTCTTCCCCTCTGCGTTGGTCCTGTTCCCCCAATCATAGATCTGTTTTGTTAATGATTTAGAATTTTTTACATCCAGCTTGTGCTGTACTTACTTAATATTTTTCCTTAAGTGAATGCACACTTTTTCTTAAGAAATCTTTATTAGTGGTGTAAATAGACAGCTAAGTATTACTTACTTTAAATAGAGAGTAAGCATAATGGAAAAGAGAGTGAAAGCAGACTGGTAAGTAGTTTAGGTGGGCACCTCTCACATGAAGTCTTCCCTTTCTGTATGCTAAGGAGATAAGTACAATACAGGTAATAACAAGGGTAGGCAGGAAAAATCAAGACTATAATCAGGAGTCAACGACATTTAAAAGGAGAAAGACTTAATATTTAATGATGGTGTCTGCTAGCTGGGTGACTTAGTTTCATCTAATGCTCTAACTCAGCTACAGTTATCTTTTTATTTGTTGTAGTGCCTGCTATTCAGGCTTTTGGGGAAACACTGTGCTGCTACATCAGAAGAAAAAAACTGATGTCCTGTGGTTACTTATTTGCTAAATGCTCTGGTGAAAGGCCTGCCAGTAAAATTTGATGCTGTTTTTTTCATTGCTTTAAAGACAAGCACATTAATTAACCTGTCATTCAAAGAAGACTTTAGTAAGGTCTTACATGGTTTTCTTTAACGTGTTTTTCTGGTATTCTCCCCACTCCCCTTTAGGGAAAATGACCGAGTTGCGATGGTTAATGGCGTTTCAATGGATAATGTTGAACATGCTTTTGCTGTTCAGCAGCTAAGGAAAAGTGGGAAAAATGCAAAAATTGTGAGTATCTGTTATGTTGAATATTAGTAGAACTATCAACTACTTGTGATACTTGTTTGGTATTTGAATCTCCCCTACTCCCACCCCCCACTTTTTTTTTCAAACAGGGTCTCTCTGTATAGTTCTGGCTGTTTTGGCACTCTGTGGAGACCAGGCTGGTTTCAGATGCACAGAGATCCTTCTGCCTTTGCCTCCCAAGTGATGGAATTAAGGTGTTGCACACCTAGCTACTTCCTGTCCTTTAAGAAATAAAAAGGTAGTTCCAAAGTTAGTTGTTGGTGGGTATGAGTGCTCCCACCTCTTTTGTATTTAAATCTAAGTTCAGATGGAAATTTTCTTTTCATTTATAAAGGGAGAGAAGGCTGCAGTCTTCTGTGGCTTAATGCTATTTTCTTCTTTATTTTTTTTTAAGATTTATTTATTTATTTATTATGTATACAACATTCCTTCTCATGAATGAGAGGGCACCAGATCTCATTATAGATGGCTGTGAGCCACCATGTGGTTGCTGGGAATTGAACTCAGGACCTCTGGAAGAGCAGTCAGTGCTCTTAATCCCTGAGCCATCTCTCCAGCCCCTATTTTCTCCTTTATGTATTTATGTCAGTCTGCATCTTGGCAAGTATTGAGAAAGTGTAGGTCTCCTTCCGGGTATTAGCTTTGCTGGGAAAGCTTTACCTTCTTCTTTGAACCTACATCATTACCACCTCATTTAAGTGTGACTTGTTGAGGAGAGAAAAAGCCAGGCTTATCTATGAAGAATTGTTCAGGGTGCAGTTCAAATTACTGTCTTAAAGCCAAAGTCTGGGATTGCAGGATGCACTAGCATGCTCAGTTTATACAGTACAGGGTATGACTTCTAGTACAACTCGCTGGAGATTGAAGTAGGGATGAAACCAGCGTTGGGAGGGGAGGTGTTAAGGAGCTCTCCTTTCTTAATAGCACTTTGCTTGTCTTTCCCACATGCTACTAGCTTGTTTTGCTACTTGTCCTCCAACTTCAAACAGATGCATTCTTGTTAATCTGGGAAGTATGAAGTAGCAGTGTTTAGTGTCAACTCAGCCTTAGAAGAAATTTAGTCACAAAAGAAATAGAACATAATTTGGAAGGGAATAGCAAGACAAGATTATTAGGCACTTCTCAGGCAGATTTGAGGTAAATTGGGAGAGATGAAAGCTGTAAGTCACATAGGATGGTAACTGATGAGGAAACTTCTTGGAAGTGTGTATTAATAAGAACAAGCCGAAATAGCAAAAGAGACAGATCCACTTAATCTCTGAGAGCACAAGAAAGAAGCATCAGATAAGCAAGACACATTGAAGGGCTTTTAGAAGAGGGGTGTAAAGGAACACTGGCTCTGGAGAGCAGGTCGAGGAACTGAGGCCTTCATTAGTGATTGAAAGAAACCAGTGTTAGGCAATTTCATGTAGAGGGAACACGATGCAGATGAAAGGATTGCTGAGCACCACCAAGACTTCTGCTGGTAGAATGAGTTTATAGATGGGCTAGTCAAAAAAAAATTATATTATGTCAAAATACATTTGGTGTTTATCGTGGCAGACAAGGGGCAGAAACCAGTAGAAAGTCATTTAAATGTGGCTGCAAGTGAACCTGTGAGAGGATTCGTGATGAGAAAACAGAAGAGGATTGAGCAATCAGAAATAACCCAAAGGTGCCAAAAGAAGACCTGTGTCCCCAAGAAGCTCTTGCAGGTCCCTGAGGACATACAGTGTACCACTGTCAGGGAACCAAGTGGCTTCAAGGGTTAAGAAGAAGTGCATATTCAGATGATGCACATAGATCTTGAACTTAGAAACAAAGAAATGAGCTGTCAGGGAACACTGAGAAGGAATGCCAGAATGAACTTGCACTCAGGTCAGAGACGGAAGGCAGTTTGTATTGGGAAAGTATGCCGAGCTCATGAGCTCCTGCGGAGTTAAGTTGTTATTAGTTTTTGACAAATATATCCTTCAGCAGTCTCCCAGGACAACTATAGACTTTGATAAGGATGCACTAACAAATGGTGATTAAGTTAGGTGAGTTTGTTGTGGTTTTGGCTACAAAGTGTCCATAAGGTATGTGATATGCTTAGAGTATAATTCCAATCCTTCATTCCACAATTCCCTGTAAACTTGTGATTCTTATCACCTAGAAAATGTTTACAAATTCTGGAAGGATTTCGTAAATTTATTATTCCTAAGCTGTTGCTTAGTCTTATCTATTAAGAGAATAGAGAGCAGCCATTGTGGAAATGGATTGATGTGATTACTATATTATCTCCTTTGTATTTAAATTAGTTAATGTAGGTCAAGAGAAACGTATGTTTCTGTCTCTTATGAATGGAGAGTAAATGAGTATCCTTGAGTTTATAATCTCTTATTATTTATAGACCATTCGGAGGAAGAAGAAAGTTCAAATCCCTGTAAGTCGTCCAGATCCTGAACCAGTATCTGATAATGAGGATGATAGTTATGATGAGGAAGTACATGATCCAAGAAGTAGCCGTGGCACTTTAGTCAACAGAAGGAGTGAGAAGAATTGGTCAAGGGATAGAAGTGCAAGTAGAGAGAGGAGCCTGTCCCCTCGTTCAGACAGGCGGTCGTTGGCCTCCAGTCAGCCTGCCAAACCAACCAAGGTCACATTGGTGAAGTCTCGGAAAAATGAAGGTATTCTCCATTGACTCTTACTGTTTTCACAAGACAGTTTTAAAGCTGGTTTGAATGAAAAATACAATGACCATGTTTTCCTATCCTTGTTTTATTCCATTTTTCTTTATTGTTGTTCTCTTGTTAGGAGTCAAATCCTGTTAAGGCAGAGACATTGGGGCATTTTGGCACATTTTCTTAAGTCATTTTGTTGGCAGCAAATTGTAGTTGAAATAAAGTGTATACTAGTTGAATTTTGGTTTTATTGTGACAGGAACAGCCAAAATCAAATTATGCTCACAAGAAATGTCACACTATTACTGAACTGAAATGCTGTGTTTAGATCAATAGTAATATGATCATGGGAAGAAATTTAAGGACTTATTTAGAGGGCAAAGATGGGTCATTTGTGAATGGAAGGATTAACATTTTTAAACTGAAGTCCAGCTACTGTGTATCCCTTCATCAAATTATGAGCTTTTTAAATGGCTCTTTGCTCACTCTTGCTTTTAGTTATATATGGTTGATCACTTTGGTTTCAGAGTTGTTGAAGAGTATTATGAAGTATTATGACTCATCTTGTCATGGGCATTCTTCCCACTCCTGCAGCGGTGGCCTAGCCAACAAGTTGAGGCTGCACTTGCACTCCGGGCTTTCTTTGATCTAGTGTCTGCTTCCCAGCTAGTCTAGTTTGTAGAGTAATGTCGTCTTTGGGCTTCTGTAAGACTATCTTCCTGAGGTTTAATTTTCATCACCCTATTCTTTAATGCTCTAGCTTTCTGTCCAAGAATCTTTCTTCCACTTACTGTGATTTCTTTTGTAGTAGTCTCATTATCCTCATTACCTCAGTGCACATTTACTTCTCTGTTGCGTTCCCAGCTGTGCGTAGGGATTCCTCAGAATCAGCCATATCTCAAGGGAATCAGATTTTATTCTTAAGCTTTTTTCTTCATGTTTCTAATGAAGTATTTCTTGGACTGTATTCCTGTCAATCCAGTTTCTCAGTCAGCTAGGCACAGATGATATGTAGTACTTACTCTTGACATTTCTTCTGTGTGTAATGACCATGTCCTGACTTCATACATACCCTTCTGTCCCATTCTGCTTTCTTCACTGCTGATTTTCTTTTCCAGGCTGCTGCTATCTCTTCAGTAGGCTTTGCCAGTTCTGTGGCTGGTCTCTGGGCCCGTTCCAGTGACCTAAGTAGACTCTTCTGTGAAGGTGCCATCTGACTTGCTTCTCCTTGTGTTTGTATCCGTGTCAGTTGTCCTAGTCTTAGGACTCTAGCATGTTCTTTCCTTTGTACGGTGGTGTATTTGTTTTGAACACTCCAGCCTTCTGCCTACAACACACTTGAGGGTTATTAGATTTAGTGTTTCTTAGGGGGAAGTTTTAACTTTGGTATTTTCTTTCTCAGAGAGGCCTTCTCTGGCTCTGGTAGATATGCATATTTGGTACCATTGTTTTTGAATACTTTGTTGTACTGTTAAATTACCATGGTAACGTCTTTTGCTCCGCTGCCTAAGTTGCCAAGGTGCAGGGACTATCTGATCTGTTGCTTTAATCTATAGTGCCTGCACATAGTTACTATGTACCCAAAGAAATACCTAGAATAAAGGAGTAAATTGATACACAAGGACTATTATGCCTCCGTCTGTATAATGATCATTTCTAGCCTTTTTTCTTTGTTTTGAGACAGGGTTTCATTGTGTAGCTCTGGCTGGCCTGGATTCATTTTGAAACCAGATTCGCTTTGAACTCAGAGTTCTGCCTGCCTCTGTCTTCACGTGCTGGGGTTAAAGGTGTGTACCATGTCCAGCCATTAGTAACCTTTTAATTGTGAATTAGAATGTTTCCTTAGTCCTGTGTTTTTCTCTGATGAAATGACTGTTTTCAAAGCACTTAACATTGCCTGCCTGGATCTTCAGTCACTATCCCC
>LOEQ01001469.1:67038-92770 GCA_001685075.1 Bramus lutescens | reverse complement strand
AAAAAAGTAGAGAGTGATTGTAGATGTCAACCTCTGACCTCTGCTTGCACACATGCCAGCATGCACACAGGGACAAGGGGTCTCTCTCCATCTCAGCTTTATGCAAAGTAGTGCCATAAGATACATATCTAAATTGTTCCCTGAAGCTCACTTTCATTCAGAATGAGTTATACTTCATATAGCTAACTCTCCATCCAACACACACGCACTCACACATGGCCAGGCCTGGTGGTTTAGGCCTCTGATTTCAGCTACTTGAGATACTGGGTAAAAGAATCCATCACAAGTTCGAGGCCTGGCTGCATCACTACAGAGCAAGCTCAAGGCAAGCCTGTATAACTTACTGATGTCTTTAGTATGGATCCGTTGAGGATGCTTGAGTGCTAGAAGTACAAGGGAAAGCTTCATTAGTGGGCAGCTTGGCATAACATAGCATTTAGGATATGATCAACGGAGTGAATGCAGTTTATAGGAACAGTTTAAAGAACCCAAAAATTTAAAAAGTAGAACTATAAAGCATTGGCTACTAAGAAGTAAAGATAAGTTTAAATATAAAAACTACTGACATAGAGAACTGTTTCTTCACCAGGCTGAGATGGAGTGCCAACAGAAGAGGCAGCACCTTGTGTCCCAGGCATAGGGTGGTGGTGCACTGTTCTTTCTTGGATAGGGCTCAGCCTCTGTTCACTGAATGTTCAGAGAATTTATAGTGTATTCGTTGGTAAACTTGCAGGGTGTTTGCTATCTAGAGTGTTTGGGAAGGACATTTGTGGGAGGCATCTCATTTGGAAGCCTTGTACTACACAGCTATTTGAGAGTAACTTGGATAAGCCACTCGCTACCAAGTCCATTGCTCACTGTGTAGAAGCATTCCAGGGGGATGCAAGCCAAGACCTGAGGGTCTTCAGGCCCTTCTGCCTGCAGATTTTCACTTATATTTACTCTTTGCTGATCTGATTGATGTATGTGTTAATTTGCTACTTTGTATAGTTGATAGGCTAAAGAACTTTTATTTCCAATGAGTACATTTATTTGGAGTGTAAAAATTTCTTCAGACTCTTATTTTATACCTAGTTTTTAACAGCCATTTTTATAGGGCTTTTAGCCAACCCTAAATCCCTCACTCAGTGATACAAGTTAAAACAACAACAAAGCAAAAACAGGTCAACAAGATGGTTCAGTGGTTAACGGTACTTACCAGGGAAGCCTGATTGACCAACATTTAATCCTTGGACCCCATATGAAGGTCGTAGAGAAATCACTCCACAAAGTTATCCTCTCATCTCCACATGTGCACCATGGTGTTGGTGACAACCCACACACAATGTGCATATACACTCACAAATGCATACAAATAAAGCAGGTGTTTTTCTTTTTGCTTTTTAAAAAATACATACTTATCTATACCCTTCTGAGGAAGAATGGAAGGCCTTTAGACGGGTCTTGCTAGCTCTTTGGAGCCTGATGTTTGCTTCAGGGCAATGAAGAATGTGGTAGATAAGCATGGCTCAAAGCCTACACTAATTTGTACATGCATTCATGTCTGAATGTCTGCATGTGCCATAGCATACAACTTGTAGATGTTGGTTCTCTTTCTGCCATGTGGGTTTAGCAATAAAACCCAGGTCATCAAGTTTGGTTGCAAGTATCTTGACCCACCAAGTCATGTTGCCTGCCCCATCCTAGTTTTAATTACTAACTTTGGTAACTGAAAACATCCCTTTCCCCGGTTTAGAAGTTGCTTTGTTTATTCTGTTTTCATGAAGTGTTTTCCAAAATCACCCTTACTCTCTTTATGTTCTTACTGTAATAATTAGTCTCCGGAGCAGAGAGGAAGAGAGAATTTCTAAACCCGGGGCTGTCTCAACTCCTATAAAGCATATAGATGACCATACAGCCAAAGCAGTGGAAGAAGTGACAGTTGAAAAAAACGAGAAGCAAACACCTACTCTTCCAGGTGAGCATAGCCAAAAACACCTTTGTGTCAGCAACAGCAACTCTAGCGTTTGTGGACAAGTTGAAAGATGCAATTATTGTTACCAATGTGAATTTTTCTGTATATACCTTCCAGCTTTTTCCTTATTAGGGTAAGAATTAGTATAGATAATAACTTCCGTGAATGTTTTTACTTTCTAAAATATAAATTATTCATGTGTAACAGCTGCTTGCAGAGAGTAAGGCTATTTCCAACACTACTCATTAAAGATAAATGTCAGAGTGCTTGCCAAGCTGTCGCTAGGCCTGGGTTCATCACACCATACTGCAGGATGGAATGGGGGAATATTAGATTGCCTTCAAAACTTTAAAAAAAATTATTTAATTCTCTTGTGTCTGCCTTATTCTAGTTGGCTAGTGGCAGGAATGTGGATATTAGGAAAGAAGTATTTGCAAAATGAAGAATGATATTGCAGAGAAATGTATGGGACGCTTTGATAATTATCTCTGTTACTCTTATTCCTGCCCTTATCTTGTGAGGCTTAAGTAAGTCCTGTACAATTTAAACTTTCTTTCTCTTAGAACCAAAGCCCGTGTATGCCCAAGTTGGACAACCAGATGTGGATTTACCCGTCAGTCCTTCTGATGGTGTTCTGCCTAATTCAACTCACGAAGATGGGATACTTCGGTAATGGAATTTTCAAGCCACACTGTCCTTTGTGTTTATTAGACATTGCTCAGCATAAGAATTGAAAGTCATGTTCATATAGCATTGTAGTACTATGACTAACAACAAAACAACCTTTTGTTTTTTTAATTCCCACCTTCTATTACCTAGTTCTTAGATCAGTAATTAAAGAGTAAGATAGCAGAATATTCACAAGCTTTCTATGCCCTAGCATTCTTAAAAGAGAAATACCTATTGACCATCACTGGCATCTCAGGCTGCTGTCTATTGTGGACCTCCTGTGGTATGACATGCTTATGTACAAAGTCCTGGCACAGTACCAATAGCACATCTTCAGTTGTACCAGCCAGGAGTGTCACAACATGCTGCCTGGAGGAAAGTGATTTCTGGTTGAAAAAGCTGTTCGTTTGAGAGTCCATACCATTTATTTATTAATGTATAAGTAGACTTAATATAAATATTGTGAGCAAATTTTAAGCCTTCATAGTCTTTAAATTTGTTCCTTCTGTAACAAAAAGGATATGATGTATGAATACCTGAAATAAGCACATTTACTAAGGTGCAGTAGACCAAGAACTCTCCACCCTTAGTGTTTTCTGTACAAAAAATAATGTATGGGTAGTTCCCTCGGTACCTAAGCAAAAGCAGATAGCTTCAGAAGTAGGTGAGTATCGTACAAATTTAAAACAGTAGATTTTTAGTATTAGTATTAGTAATGGATGATTGAAACACACATACACAATGAAAAGACCTAGTCTTTTTTTCCCTTGGGATTGCTTGAAATTGTAGAAGATAGCAAAGAACTGCATCTCTGGAAGTGCAGAAGAAGACTTGAAGATGTCCGCAGTATTAGTAGCTGAGCTGTGAAAGTCTTTCATTTAAATATAGTTAGTGAATTTGAAGGAAAAAAATAGATAGGTTTTGTTACTGCATATAGTTGATGCAGTGCAGAAAGGGCAGAGTATAAAACTTGTCATTTTCCTGAAACTGTTCTCTAACATTGCTTTTCAAAAGCCAGATTTTATCTGAGCTCAGATCCAATCAGCCACTTTATGACATTCTGAATTAGTCAGGATTAGAGGAGGAGGAGACTTTTCAAGAAAATATTTAAAAGATCTGTGTATCTGTTCTTTTGGGTGAGGAATCCAGGAGATAACTTGGACTCGGTTAGTAAGTAGGACACCAGGACACCGACACAACCAAAGGACTCAGACCATTTACAAACATAGCTGATAAATACTTTCAGGGATGGGCCAGGAGTGTCAGAAATCCTGACTGAGTGTGACCTGTCCTACCTATGGCCTTTTGACTTTTATGCCTAGCTGGTTTATTCCAGGTTAAAAAACAAACAAACAAACAAAAAGCAGATAACCAGGCCTAGTGGCAGGTCTTTAATCCCAGCAGTTGGGAAGCAAAGGCAGACAGATTTCTGTGATTTGGAGGTCAGTCTACAGAGTGAGTTCCAAGACAGCCAGGGCTACACAGTGAGACTCCGTTTTGTTTTGTTTGTTTTTTAATTAACAAAAAAGAAAAAGAAAAGGAAGGAAACCAGATCAGATAATGATGAGTATTATAAAAGCTATTGCGGCTTTTGACTAGTTGGTTCAAAAGGACCAGGATTCTCCCACAATTCGTTTGTTTGTTTGTATATGTGACTGTAGTTTATTTTGTATTAGATTTTGATAATTTAGTAATTAGTTAACATATTAAGAGGAAAGACCTCTTTTGTATGCACTTTATATTGAAAATAATGAGTGAGGTGATAGTTCTTGAGGAATGTAGAGATGACGAGAATTTACACAGCAGTGTGGCACACATTCCCCAGCATCTTTTCTGCTGGCTATTCTTTGTTTTTTATGTGTTTTGCTCCCTGCTTTCATAATAGAAGGAAAGAGGGGCAGAGATGGATGTAGGTCTAATTGAGAAATACGGAATAATCTAATGTTATTATTTCAAAGTTAAAAAGAGCTACAAGTTAATGGAACTAACAGCAACCCATCAATAAGCAAATTTAAATCCACTGCCTATTGGTTGTAGGGATTGTAACAGACTCTGCTTGTACATTTTGTCATATTAAGAAAAGTACTGAATTTTATGCATCAGTTTCTTTTACTTATATTAAATGAGACTTTCATTTATCTACAGATAGAAAAGTGCTTTTTTGTTTTGTTTTTTAGCTATTGGGAATTTGCCATATATATCTTCTCAAGAATAAGGAAGCTATTTTTGTAAGGAAATTATAGTCATAAAAAGTATTATTTCTCCATCAAATCTAGATATTTCAAAACTTATTTTCTAATAGGAAATTAGTAAGTCTATTAAATCTGGTTTTGGATTCTAATACTAGGTTTTATCCAATAAATGAGTGCTATGTAGGGGACTTTAGAAATGATGGTCCTTTATTCCTTTCTGAATGTAGTTGTTGCTGTAGCAGCCTGCTGTGACTTTTAACTGTTTGAAATGAAATATCTGTTTTAACAGGCCCAGCATGAAACTGGTAAAATTCAGAAAAGGAGATAGTGTGGGTTTGCGACTAGCTGGTGGAAATGATGTCGGAATATTTGTAGCTGGCGTACTAGAAGATAGCCCTGCAGCCAAAGAAGGCTTAGAGGAAGGTGATCAAATACTCAGGGTATGTCAGTATGTCATCTTATGTGGATTCAAAAGTCTTAGATCACCAGATGCCAGGCATAACAGACTGACCGTTGTGATTAGATTATAATTTATGTACAGTCTCTTGAGCCACTTAACTTTCACATTACGAACTGATTAGATCTAGCTTGTGTTAGACTGGTCACCTGCCATTCTGCCTTTTCTCTTGTTTACTGCTTCATTAGTTGTTAGTGATGTTTTATTGGTCATTGGTATTCACAGAACCTGTAAGGAAACCAAGTTTTAGATCCCTCTGCTGTCTACTAAATAGTCTTTTAAAAGTTCAGTTAAACATTTTAGCTGTCAAGACTGCCAGAGACCACAACTTGCAACCTGTAATTTTGGGTATTTTCCCATGGGAGTGTATGGTTTTCATTGTAGTTCTGGCCTCTCGGATCATCCATATTTCAGATCATGGCTCAGATCCAGGAGGATGGGATCTATTGGGCAGATCTGTAACTTGCTTGGCTTTGACCTTTCAAACCCCACATGGAAGGTGGTCCTTTACAAAAGTCAGGAGAACGGGCTAGATGTAATTTCCAACGTGCTTTTCTTCCTCTCTCTTTCCTTTCCTTGGCTGTGTTCCTAGTAATGATAGTGTCTTCATCTGTCTCTCACTTCTCCTTTAATGTATTCGATCTGGTTGGTAAACTCTGTTCCAGTTTTTAAATCAGAACATCATCCTATCTGGTGTGGGTTGTACATTTCCTGTTTCCATATCTCCTCTCTTTGCTGCCTGCCTCCAGTCTGGTCTCTCTCTGCTTTCAGCCTCCTCCTCCCTGTGCTGAATTGAGTCTCCCATCTGCTCTATAGTCTTGCAACTTTGTCCATCTCTTCTCTTTCCCTCCTCTGATTCTGTCTGGTTCTTCAGTGTCTATTTCTCCCTTTTGCTGTTGACTCATACAAGGGGTGGTTGAGTTCTTTCCTTGCCTTTGTTTTTCGTTGTTTCTGTTTTGTTTTGTTTGTTTTTTAAATCACTGTGGCCCTACAGTATGACTTTAGCCACTACCCAGTCTGAGTTTTCCTGGTTATCACTGACCAGTGTCAACTTTGCTTCATGTTTTCTATCGTTTCTTAGATGCATTTGCCTGTCAATCCTCAGAAGCATTCTCCCTGAGATTCTGTCATGTAACTGATGCTCCTGGTGCCTTGACTTCTGTAATTTGGGACTATATCAGTGTTGCCTGCACCTCTAATGCTTGGCCTTCATCTCATGTGAGCAGCCCACAGCCAGAATCTTTTCACCTGGTGCAGTTTCCTGTCCCTGTGGCTGCATTCATCTAGTCCTCTTTTCCTTTCAAAGTTAAGCATGTCAAAAAGTCTTCCTCATCTCTGACTTAGCATTCTCTCTTGACACTGTATTAGGTTCCTGCTGGTAATATAGCTCTTGTCCTCATTGCACTTACGTCACATTTGAACGCAATATGATGATAATGCTGACTGACTATATTAGAAATTCCAGCACTTATTTTCTTACTATCCCATGATCGTGTTTTGAGGTAAATGGGGAATACATCATCTAAGGGCAGCTTCTTAATAGCTAACTTTGGGTTTTACATGAAAGTAAGTAGTACATTTTGACTATTTGCCTTTTGGTTATTGTTGTTGCTGCTATTATAGTGGAGAAGAAATTCCAAAAGGTAGTAGGAAAAAGTTTCTACTGTTTGTAATCCTGCACAGTTACTGGTGAAAATTGTATAGATTTCATTTCAACTTCATTTTGGAATGGAGGAATTTACTAATTTTAAGTAAATATTGACTTGAGACTCAGAGCCACCCCTACAATGCTACTGTTACAAGGACACCATAATACATACATACACTGTCTTTCTGGTTGTTTTGTGGGTATGTCATTTCCTTTTCAGCAATTAGTAAAAAAAAAAAAGTTAGCTATATGTAGAATGAATATAGAATTTTAAATCTAGAGGTTTTTAAGTGGTAAATACACATTGTCATTTTGGGTCTAAATTGCTTAGATTTGTAACAGATTATTATAAATGTCAGGTTAGATTATAAATGCTCTGAATTTACACTTTTACTCACCTTGTTACTTTGTGTCTGTTTATTTTAAATTTGAGGATATTATACTCTCCAAAGTTGAAAAAAAAAACCTGCCCTGTTAAATATATAGTATTGTCAAATTAGATAGACTTTGAAAATACTTTCCTGAGTAAATAAACACATTTATATTCCTAAAAACAACTAGCTTAAATTTGTAAAATTTTTATTTTAATAGGTGAACAATGTAGATTTCACAAATATTATAAGAGAAGAGGCCGTCCTTTTTCTTCTCGACCTCCCTAAAGGTGAAGAAGTGACCATATTGGCACAGAAGAAGAAGGATGGTGAGATACTGTCTGAAATGGAGAGGATTAGCCTATAGAAGTTGGGGACCTTTCAGAGGGAGTGACTCCTTCAAATTAAAAAAGTTGTTCAAAGTAAATAAGGCCACATGTGGTAGCACACCTATATTCCCAGCACTCAGGAGTCTGGCACAAGAGGATCACGAGTTCAAAGCCAGGCATGATGGTTTCCCCCCAAAAATTCAACTTGGTGTGATGATTTAGGCATTTTATCTCAGTACTTGATTGGCAAAGGTAAGTAGATATCTGTGATTCAAGCCAGGCCAGTCTACATAGTAAGTTCCAGGACAGACAAGACCACATGCTAAGACCTTGTCTCAAAGAAGACAAATTGTTAAAAAATATAGTTCAGAATAAATCATTCCTAGTAATGATTGAGTTTGTTAATCTCAGGCAGTTAATTTTATTTATTTAAGGTTCTACATTCTACAATATACTCATTAACAGAGCAAAATAAATAGGAGCAGCGTTTATGGCATTATGATTTAAGTCAAATGCCAGCCAATCTTCTATAAGTCATAGATGAATATTTGTTTTATTAGTTATTAGAATTATATAAAAGTGTATGTGGATAGCATCTAAATTTTGTACTACTGTTTTTTTCTAAGCAATATACAGAATTGTTAATAACCATTTTAAACTTTTTCTGATATTTTTTCATTGAAAATTGAGGGTTTTTTTTTTGTCTTAGTTACTCATGTTTTGGGGGCCACCCTGTTTGTTGTTCGATATTTCAGACTATGTCTCGTATCCATACAGTAGATGAGAAGCTGTAGTACATTCCCCTGCCTGCTCCAACACACTCCATTTTTGAGGTAGGGTGTTTCATGTGGCCCAGTTAGCCACACTTACTGTGTTGAAGGAGTTAGTTGATCTTGAGCACCTGATCCTCCTGTCTACCTCCCCGAGTGCTGGGGTTATAGGAATGAACCGCACAGCCTAGCATTGTTCAGTGGGAACAACCAAAGTCTCCTGGCAGAGTTGGGGAATAAATTGCTCTTTGGAACATCTACAGATAATTAGACGCTATAACAGGAGCAGAAATGGGACATATTTATCCTTTTTCTGTATTATTTTATCATGTGCAGAATGTAGGAACCATTTTATGAGGTAATGTTAAACAGCAATGAGTTGAAGTAGTTCCAGACACAGTGAGAATTGAGCACTGATTGGGTATTGTATGTTGACATGGGCATTAGCAGGCACATCTTCACAAAATGTCATCTCTGCAAATTAAATGTTTTATCCCAGTATTGATTAATGTGTTTCTTTTCATTTCTTAGTATATCGTCGCATTGTAGAATCAGATGTAGGAGATTCATTCTATATTAGAACTCATTTTGAATATGAAAAGGAGTCTCCCTATGGACTTAGTTTTAACAAAGGAGAAGTGTTCCGTGTTGTGGATACCTTGTACAATGGAAAGCTGGGCTCTTGGCTTGCCATTCGAATTGGCAAAAATCATAAGGAAGTAGAACGAGGCATCATCCCCAATAAAAACAGGTATGAGCATTTGGAAATCCTTATACTGTGAATTAAATAAGTGGTGATAGATGCTTTCAGTCTCATTGAGGAATTTGAGGAATACAAATTCATATTTTTCATTGTTTGCTCACTATAGTCATAACTAAATCAGTTTTTGTAAGCTATTTTGTTAAAACTGTTATGAATTACATGTTACATTCTATCCTGAATTTTGATATTCCATTTCATTTCATTGTGGCTTTTTTCTCCTTGCTGCCTTTTAAATACTTTTGTTTATGTTTCTTTTTTCTTTATTAGAGCTGAGCAGTTAGCCAGTGTACAGTACACACTTCCAAAAACAGCAGGCGGAGACCGAGCTGACTTCTGGAGATTTCGAGGGCTTCGTAGCTCCAAGAGAAATCTTCGAAAAAGCAGAGAGGACTTGTCAGCTCAGCCAGTTCAGACCAAGTTCCCAGCTTATGAAAGGGTTGTTCTTCGAGAAGGTAGTTCATTCCTCTACCATGATGTCTATCTTTTCATCACAGTATATTTCAGTAAATGAAAATTATAAACCATGTCTTCATTTTTTTTTATTTTAATTTTCTCACCTAATTTCTCTCTAGCTGGATTCCTGAGACCTGTAACCATCTTTGGACCAATTGCTGATGTTGCCAGAGAAAAATTGGCGAGAGAAGAACCAGATATTTATCAGATTGCAAGTGAGTAGATGTGGGCTAGCCCCGACCTTCAGTAGACTCAGAAACACCACTGACCTTTAATAGGCTTCAGAGTGTTTCTTTAGTTTGTCTAAAAATTCCTTTTAAAGGGAACATCTGAACAGTCTCCCAATAATACAACTTTTTTTGAGAATTTTGCACTTTATGTTGTTCTTTCAATTTGGAGGAAAGGCAGAGGGTTGTCTTTGTTCTCCAGTTCCCTGTACAAAGGAGGATCACTGTTTTTGAACTGTTTCTTCCTGTGAAAACTGCCTAGCCCATGATCTTGTTGAACCTTCACAGCGATGCTGTGAGCAAAGGATCCAGATACCTATTTTTGAAGTTGAGCTGTCTGGTTAGTGTGCCTTAGTGTGGTTGTGCTAAACATTGCAGTGTGTCTGTTAAGTTTAAATTTCCCTTTGATGATCACTAGTAAATGACAAAGCATGGCCTTCATCCCAGCCTTTGTGACTGAATGCAGTGATTTTTAGTCACTGCTACAGAAATGTGTAGGTAGGGTGATGTGTGCCAGTAGACCCACCTGACAGTGAGGAGGCACTGCTCTGCACACTAGTGTGTGCCACTCCATTCTGAGGATCAGTCATGGTGGTTGAAATAGACAAACTTGGTCATAACCCTTTGGCTTGCTTAAAATTACATGTGAAAACGGAAACTGCAGTTTCCTCACATTTTCACTCATTGTGAAAGTTAAAAAAACAATTTTGACATGTTACTACCACCCCCAATTCCACCTCATTATAATTTCTTCTATCCTTTATATTTTCAAAGTTTGATTTTGTGGTATTTTAATTTTTTTCTTTTTTTCTTTAATAAATAATAGAATATTTTCTTTTTATTGTTTTTCTTGCACCTCATGACTACTTTTTTTTAACAATCTTTTTATTTTACATACCAATCCCAATTCTCCCTCCCTTCTGTCTTCCCACTCCCCCCTCCATCCACTCCTCAGAGAGTCAGCAAAGTCTTTGACTACTTTTTTGTGTATAGTTTCTGTCATGTTTCTCAGTGATTTATTTATGTGAGAATATGGCTTCTCCCATACTTATTTCGGGTTTTCTATAGAAAGGAAGAAACCACAGAATATGAACATTATGTCTGTTGATTGTGGGTACTACTGTTTTCCAGAGGATTGTGCCCACCGTCTTTTGTTATGAGACTCTCATTAACATTTTAAAGTTTACAACATTAGACAATGAGCACATTACATTTTTTAAATTGCTTTTAATTTGTTTTGATGATTTGGGTTGGGGGACAGAGATTAGAGACAGGGTTTCTCTGTGCATCTCCACCTTTCCTGAAACTCGCTCTCTAGACCAGGCATGGCCTCCAACTCACAGAGATCCACCTGCCTCTCTGCCTCCCAAGTGCTGGATTAAAGGCTCACACCACCGCCGCCCAGTGCTTTTGATGAAATTTAGTGAAGATACTTATTTCCTAAATTCAGACAAATGATAATAAAATTTGAGCAGATTAAAAAAATACTTTCCCACTCACTTTTTTCAGAAGTCTTTTGGTTAAGAACCAAGTTTGTGGGTTTTATTTAAATTGAGGGAAAGCAAGTGTGAAGGATTCCAAAACTTGGCTTTAGTGTATTTCTATATTAAATAATTAGTATGTTTAGGATAGTACATTGATCTACGCACATGACATCGCACACACATACACACGAGGATTCAGGTAGCCTGGTTAGAAATGCTCTTCTTTGGTTTCCTCTTCTTCCTGGTTTCCTCTGTAGCTTTGGAGCCTGTCCTAGAACTAGCTCTAGTAGACCAGGCTGACCTTGAACTCACATCTAGTAGGTCTTATCTTGCCCTGCCCCCGTGAAGTTCCTTCTCTTACAAAACTTGTTCCTTGGAGCCTGTGGTCCTTCCAGACCTCTGCCTTTTCACTTTGAGACCCCAGAGCCTCTTCCCTCCCCTTCCCGTTTCCCTGTGTCCAGAGTCACATGTGTCACTGTAAACCTCTGTGGTGGCTGTTTGGAAACTGATCCCCAGCTGTGTTAGACATATTGTTGTGAGGGAGGAGAGAGGGCTGCCAGGATGACACCTAGGCTGCCTCTCAGCTTCATCTCTGGTGCCTCATAGCCTCAGTGCTTACGGCTGTTACTGTGAGTGAGGCAGCTGACTGGAAATCCCCAGGCCATTTGCCCGTTAGGTAGCTTCTCCATGTCAGGGTGCCACACAAATAAGACCATAGTTTTTGTGTCCCTGCGGAGGATGGTGGGAAACTAAGCCTTATACAATAAGGGGGGAAAAGCATCCTTAAGCCCATAAGCTCAGGAATTTTTAGGACCTATTTTTTCCCCCAGAATATTAATGGAGTAGAAGGAACACTGAAGAAAAAGTAAGCATTTTAAAGCCTGGATTAAAAAAAATTTACATATTTTGTTTGTAGCAAATAATAATTTATTATAATTTCGCTCTCCTGGCTTTAAAAGCAAAGTAATATAATTTTTAAAATCACCATCTCTGGTAAGGTATTTATTTTATTAAATAACTTTTTTACTTATATTCTACGTACTTATTGTTTAGCTTATGATTTTGTGATGTTACCCTTTATTTTTTACTGTGGCTTTTTTTTTTTTAAGTACCACGTCAAAATATTTATCTTGATTACTAAAGTTCTTGGGGAATGCCTCCTTAGTTTTTCTCCCAAAGCAAGTGCATCATCTTTCTTGTATTAACCGTGGTTCTGTTATGAACCATTGTCTGACCTTGTATAGGGAGTACCTCTTTTAGCAGTTCCCACCCTTTGTGATGGGAGCATTTTTGCTTTTTACAGTAGATGAATGGGGCTTGCCCTGATGACTTGCTACTGACCTCTAGTGGATAGAATGCACACTGCTAAACATGCTGCAATGTACAGTACAGCCCACAACCAGGTGTTACTCTAGCAAGTCTGTGTGCCAGTTCTTGAGAAATTCTGATGTGATGTTTTTGTCCTGTCTTCATGAATAGAAAGTGAACCACGAGATGCTGGAACTGACCATCGTAGCTCTGGCATTATTCGCCTTCATACTATAAAGCAAATCATAGATCAAGTAAGTTATTATAAGTTAACCCATTCTTTATAAACAGTAATGCTTATGTTTTTGATGAGGAGATTTAATTTTTAACAAAGGGGAATTTTCCAAACATAATTACTGGTGTAGTCTAAGAAAATTAAGCCCTTTCTGTAGAAAAGCATTAATTCTTTCAAGAATATAGTCCTGATCAACATCAGTAGAGCCTTCGTTGCTATAAGAATGGTGGTGTTTGGATGCAATTGGCAGTCTGTTGTAGCAGTGCAATTCAGAGTGTTTGTGTATGGAAGGAGATGCCAGGAACATTAAGTTGCCGCTCTGACTGTGACAGCCTGGGCACAGGTAATAGTTAGCTTACAAGCCTTTTAGCTGAGTTTTAAAAAATAGATGATGAAAAGTTTGTTTTTTTAGTTGGACTGGATATTACTGAATAAACTTCACATTACAATTTTTTAATGAGTGCTCCTGATTCATAGTAATCACAAGGTTCAACTAATACTGAAGTATCGTAGAGCCTGTGGCTTTTTCAGAAGAGAATGGTTTTTAATGGTGATTTGTATCTTCATATGTATTTTCCTTCCTGTCTCTAGGACAAACACGCTTTATTAGATGTAACACCAAATGCAGTTGATCGTCTTAATTATGCTCAGTGGTATCCAATTGTTGTGTTCCTTAACCCTGACTCTAAGCAAGGCGTGAAAACAATGAGGATGAGGTTATGTCCAGAGTCTCGGAAAAGTGCCAGGAAACTATATGAACGATCTCATAAACTTCGTAAAAATAATCACCATCTTTTTACAAGTGAGTATGTTATTGATGCTTTTATGATTTCTGCTTAGAGAGCTTACTGTTAATTTAAAACCTAAAAATGTTTGGTTGAAAGGAAAAGTGTAATGGATGCCTAACTAAAAACTTGAAATAGTTGTATTCCTCAGACTGCTGATAGACAGGGTTGGGTGATCTCTCCTCCCTTGTAGCCATGTTCTAACCATAAAACTACATTGTTCATTCATTTGCAGCTACAATTAACTTAAATTCCATGAATGATGGTTGGTACGGTGCCCTGAAAGAAGCCATTCAGCAGCAACAGAATCAGTTGGTGTGGGTCTCTGAGGGGAAGGTATGGAACCTCCTGTTACTTTTTATACTTGTTAAATTTCACAACTAAGTTAAATGCCTTTGAGTTGCCACTCTTTTCTTACTAGCTAAATAGTTGTAAATAATTTTGGAAAAGCTAGCCTTTATAATGCTTTTTATCATTTGTGTGTAGCAGTTATAGAGTGGAAAGCTTGTTATAGTCCCTGTTTAACCAATTGACTAATCTAGTGCGGTTCTCTGTTAAAGACTTATCTGACTCTGTCCCTGTCTGGCTGGGGAGAGACAGCTTTGAACTTGGCTTCAGTTTCTTCCCCTGAAGGGAAAGGGATTTATAACCTGAGTGAGGAGGGCTCTCTGTAAAGACAGGCAGTGTGTGGGAAACACCGCCCCCTGATGGCTGTCAGGAGTGTTGTAGAAGCCACCAGCCCATGAAAGTTCTAGGAAACATTGAAAATAAACACTGTGCCCTCACATTTTACCATAGGGATTATCTCCACCTTCCCCAGTGGCACCTACCTTTAACATCCGTACTACAACCAACTGGGAAATAATAAACAAATCTGTGATCTTTTTCTGGCTTTGAATTTTGGTTTTACATATACCCAGTGGCTAATTAAAGTAGCTGCTTTCTGTTGTTAGCCTGGTATATAGCAGTCTTGGGTGGGAAAGTTCTATTTATTTGTTTGGAGAGACAGTTGCTTCCTCAAGGTACACTGTTAAAGGAGTCTTTGTTTTTAAAGTCTTCTGCCTTTGTCAGATTCATGTGATTGTTAGGGAATATTAAGAGTCCTTCTGGGTTTTTGGCTTGTTTTCAGTTGAGTTTTTCTATTGCCTTGTTGGTTTGAGTTCCTTGTTTTGCTCCTGCATGCCTCCTCCCTCCCTTTCTCTGCCTGGCTACTGTGCAGATGCTCTGGCCATGCATGCTGCATGCTTAGTGAGTCCCTATCCAGAAACATGTGACCTCTGCAAGAAAAATTGCTAAACGTTTACAGCTAGAGGTGACATGATTGTTCTCACCTATAATAAAGCATCAGAATCATAGTTGTTCTCATTGTGCACCAGCTTGGGAGATGGACTGTGCAGATGATGTAATAGGCCATATGAGTAACTCACATGTCAACTTGGACACTGATAGGAAAGTCACAGTGGACAACCTCACTGTGCCACTTTACAACATCACACCAAGGCTTACTTGGTGGCAGCTGACTGAGGGATTGAGTCTTCGTGCTAATCATCTGCAGCTGCACAGCTCTCCTAGCAGCCTGTGCCAAGTAGAGTGCTGGTGCCTTTCACTCTTGAGCTGAGTTCTTAAAATTAGTCTGTGCATTTGTTATTCCCTGGATGCACAAAGTTAGACACACCTGCCTGTCCTGTGAGTTAAGTCACATATCCTTATTTTCAATAGTTTCTCTTTATAATACTTTTGTATATTTAACTTGGTTTTAAAATAAAAGAATACCCCAACTTTTTATATAAGAAAAGATAAAACATTTAATATTACCTGGTTTGATGCATTTCATAAATCAGAGAAGTCATTACAACTCAAATCAGACTTGATTTCTCTTCTGCCCCTTCCATCCAAAATACATTTTATCAGAATGGACAGATTATTGAAGAAAATAAATTTTACATTTTCACCAACTTTCCTGAATTAACAATTTTGACTTAATTGCCACAGAGTTACTTTTTTGTAAGATCTGATGCACTCTTTTTTTTTCCTGTGAAATCAAGAAACATCATCCTGAGATTTTTCTTAATATCAAGATACAACATTTCCTACTTCAGAATAGCCATGGCTTTTGCTCACTTCTGTATTTCAAGAAGCTAGATAGATCAATGGATTCTGTGCTTCTTCTGCAAGCTTTAAATCCTTCCCAGCAGGTTAATGATTAGAGTAGATGGCAAGAACACTTCTCTTCTGGACGTTAAAGATCAGTGGGAGAGAGTCTCCTGTAACCAAGCACAGCCTGGGGTGCTCTGCCTTTAGCCTGACACAGAGCCTTCCCTCGTCTTACACCAGGGCAGTGTTTGAGGTCAGTCTCTCACTGAAGCAAGTGAGGGCGTGAAAAGCACTGAGGAGACCTGGCTCCCAAGGTCATGATCTTGCAGAGCTGGTTCACAGAGCTGCACCACACCTGATGGTTACTCTTAGTGCATCTGCCTAGAGAATGAATCTCAACACTTCTCACAGAGTAGTCCACGCTGTGATGGAAGAAATCCTTGTGATTTCAGGATTCTAATTGCATCACTTCTCATGCAGGATCTTCCGAGACTGCTGTTAAATCCTAGTACTGGTTTCAAACTGGTATCCTGTGAGTCTGCTGATTACAACCAGTAGTTCCCTTTCCCTCCTGTACTTCTCATGTTCTCTCTGACCTGCTCTGAAGCTCACCCGCCCCCAGCCTGTCAGGAATTAACTCAAGTCTTAGTCACTTGCAGAAGGAAAGTGTGACAGTTTTCCCTTTTCATCCATCACTAACTCCTTCTGTGGAGTCTTCTTAACCGAGATGGCCGTCCTGCAGGTGATGGCTTTCTGTTGTTTCATAGAAGCTTTAGAGGCTACTTGCCAATTCAAAAACAATCTGCTGCCTAACTATAAATACAGTGTTTCTTACTCAGCTTTCTGTGGGTTTATTTTCATGGTTGTTCTCACAAGTACTGTTCCGTCAGTGTGCCCTTATTTGTGTGAGCTTGGTTTAATAGCATTCTCTTTCTTCGCCTTGCTTTTGGATGAAAAGCTAGTGGCTAGGTTTATAACTATGTGTCATGCCAGAGTTTCTTCCTGTTCTCTGTGGCTGTGCGCTAGATTTGTCCTAGCTAGTCAGCCACTGTTTGATCATCCAGGCCCTTCTGATCTCGAGATGCTATGTGTATCTGCATGTGTGCTTGTACAATCTTCTTGACTTTCCTCATCAGAAATTTCAAGAAATAGATAACAATTTCTCCAAAGAAAAATATTCTTTTCAATCTCTCTTGTAAAATAAAGGCCATCTCTTAAAGAACTACTGAATAAAATTTTTGATTTACTTTTATTTGACCCAGGCGGATGGTGCTACAAGTGATGACCTTGATTTGCATGATGATCGTCTGTCCTACCTGTCAGCCCCAGGTAGTGAGTACTCAATGTATAGCACGGACAGTAGACACACTTCTGACTATGAAGATACAGATACAGAAGGCGGGGCCTACACTGATCAAGAACTAGATGAAACTCTTAATGATGAGGTGGGGACTCCACCGGAGTCTGCCATTACACGGTCCTCTGAGCCTGTAAGAGAGGATTCCTCTGGAATGCATCATGAAAACCAAACATATCCTCCTTATTCACCACAAGCGCAGCCACAACCTATTCATAGAATAGACTCCCCTGGACTTAAGACAGCCTCTCAACAGGTAAGCAGCAAGCATTCGGCGCTTTTAGTTAGAGGTGCATTATGAGGTTTAAGAATGTGGTCATAAGTTAAAGAATATTCCTTTCTTCCTCAGATTACAACTTAATCTTGAATTTCAGATCGAGAGTACCAAGGGCTTTTTTTCTGAGTTTTCTGCGTTCATCCTACACAGCATTATATTGAAATTTTCAACAAAACTATAGCACATGAAGTCATAGTGAACATTGTTAATTAAGCACACTTAATGTCTACCAGTCATTATTAATTGTGCAGCAAGTTAGTAATAGCCAGAAACACTTTATTTAAAACATTTTAAACACTTCACAGAAAGCAGAAGCCTCATCTCCAGTCCCTTACCTTTCGCCTGAAACGAACCCAGCACCACCAGCCTCTGCAGCTAACCCTAATGTAAAGTTAGCTAATGCCAGTGTCAGACGGGAGGAGCTCGCTCCAGCCCCTCCTACCTCGCACGCATCATCACAGGCTGATTCTTTAGGAGCACCAAGTGCTGAGACAGCTGACATGGTGCTCAGAGATGAAGGACCATCATTGTCGCCGCATGTAGAGCTGACAGAGGTACCTGTGCTGCAGTGCTGCACTGATTTGTTGCTCTCCATTCACCTGGCACATGATTAGTACTGCTTCGCCCTTTAAGTTTTCCTTCTGCCTTTTTCTTTCTTTTTTTAGACTGGGCTTTTATACACTTTAATGCTTTCCAACAAGACAAATCATTTCAGTGTTGTAGTTTGCATGGCTTCGAATAGTATATTGATTATTTAAGACCAAGCCTTTTAAGATTTGTGCTTCAATATTTATTACTTTTAATTTTGAGTTTAGTGTCTTCTAGAATTCTTTACTACATAGTTGAGACTCAGCATAACATTTCTATGTTCATATAAATTATGGTGACCATAAATTTTCTTTCTGATTTTTATCTTCAGTATCAAAATCAAATAGAATCAGTCATCCAGTAAATTAGTTTTCTGCTAAATGAATAATTATCTTTTCCTACTTTTTGGCGGTACAAGCTAAAGCATAAGCACTCTTACCTGCAGTGTAAAGTGTCAGCTTCCACTTGAGCTATGTCTCTCCTAATCTGTCCTGATCAGAAATGGTAGGGTATACCATTTCACATTTTAAAGTTATAACTTAATACTTGTCTTTGCCTAATAAAATAGAACAGAATTATAAAGAATCCTTTGTCTTCAAATATGGATTTTTTATGCAGGTGTTTAGGAAGGAGCCATATCCTGAAGAAATGATGAGACAAAACCATATTTTAAAACAACCTGCTCTTGGTCATCCAGGGCAGAGGCCAGATAAAGAGCCAAATCTGGCCTATGAACCCCAACTTCCATACATAGAAAAACAAGCCAGCAGAGACCTTGAGCAACCTGCATACAGGTATGACTCCTCAGGCTACACAGACCAGTTTTCTCGAAACTATGACCATCGCCTACGATATGAAGATCGAATCCCTACCTATGAAGACCAGTGGTCGTATTATGATGACAAACAGCCCTACCAGCCTCGGCCTTCTTTTGATAATCAGCATCCTCGAGACCTGGACTCCAGACAGCATCCTGAAGAGCCTTCAGAAAGAGGTTATTTCCCACGTTTTGAAGAACCAGCCTCTCTGTCATATGACAACAGACCACGCTATGAACAGTTGCCTCGAACCTCTACTCTCCGACACGAAGAACAGTCAACTTCTGGATATGAGGTGCACAACAGATACAGGCCAGAAGCTCAACCCTATTCTTCATCAGGTCCTAAGGCATCTGAGCCCAAGCAGTACTTTGACCAGTACTCAAGAAGTTATGAGCAAGTACCGCCACAGGGATTTACCTCCAAAACAGGCCACTATGAGCCTCTCCATGGTGCTGCAGTTGTTCCTCCTCTAATACCTTCCTCACAACAGAAGCCAGAAATTCTGGCCTCAGCTACCAAACCACAGCCTCCACCCCCAACACTAACTGAAGAAGAGGAGGATCCAGCAATGAAACCACAGTCTGTGCTCACCAGAGTCAAGATGTTTGAAAACAAAAGATCTGCGTCTTTGGAGAACAAGAAAGATGTGAATGACACTGCCAGCTTTAAGGTAAAAAGTCCTTGTGTCTTTTTAGCCTGAGTCTGTAGATACAGTAGTAGAGTTCAGATATTTCATAGCTGTCTGCTTTCTTTTAATGATACTTTCTTGTTAACTATCTTTCTTGTTCTCTGCAGCCTCCAGAAGTAGCATCTAAACCTCCAAGTGCTTCCCTCGCTGGCCCTAAACCTGTTCCTCAGAGTCAGTTTAGTGAGCATGACAAAACGCTTTACAGGTGGGTATGCCTCAGGCATGAGTCTGACGGAGGGGAAGAGGAGCTTACTCCCCAAGCTAAAGAGCCAGCTTTCCTGATGAACCCTGACCAACCAGGGAGAGGCTCGAAAGCTCTCTTGTGCCCCTGTGACAAAGCTTTAGTTGAAAAATTTTTTTAGGAAAAAAACTGGAAAAGTTGTGTTTTTAAAGCAAATTATTGAAACAAAAGTTTTAAAATTGTAAAGCCATGTTGTTTTCTCCATTTTAAGTACATTCAGAGTGTGAACTGTTTGCAGGAGTGAAAACAAACTCAAACTGGTTTTTAAATCACTAAAATCATTCATTTAGGGAGCATGCATAAAAAGTTCTGTGTTAATCACAGCAGTGGAACCCCTTCACGGATAATCATTGAGTTTATTAAGTTGTCCTAAGGTACTCCAAGGCAAAAGGAGCCTGTACTTGCATATGCAGCATGAATATGTTATTTTAGAATATAAATGCTGATTGTTGACAAAACCATTAAAACCCAAATAGTCACAACTGTCTGTAAAAAGATGAAAGTACAAAAACAAAACAAGGTAGACCACTACTGAAGAACAACTCCTGAGGTTGACCCCAGCCTGTACACACAAAGGGGGGGTCCAAATTTTTATTTTCATTGTCTTTATAAAATAAATATCTCACAATTTGTTTTGTTTATTTCTCATTATCAGGCTCCCAGAGCCTCAGAAACCTCAAGTAAAGCCACCTGAAGATATTGTTCGATCAAATCACTATGACCCTGAAGAGGATGAAGAATATTACCGGAAACAGCTCTCCTATTTTGACCGAAGAAGTTTTGAGACCAAGCCTCCTGCACATATTCCTGCCAGCCACCACCCAGAGCCTGCTAAACCAGTCCATTCTCAGAGTCAGCCAAATTTTTCTAGTTATTCCTCAAAGTAAGTTGTTTGACCCGAGATTTACCTTTAAAACTAAGATGAAGCAGAAAGTTCTAGCTGCATAATGTAGAGTTAACCGGATAGAGTTCAGGGTGCTAAGGAAGTTGGCACATGCCTTGCTCCATGCTCTTCCACTTCCTAGAGGCTCTGGTATGTGGTTTTGCTCATAACCCTGACATCAGACATACAGAGTTTTGGTGAAAAGAATGAACTGAAGACCTGAAGTTGAGCTGAACCCTACATTTGATGGCGATCCTTTTCTTGTTTCTGTTTTTGTCTTTAAGACATAAAAGTAGGTAGGTAAGGGAGTCACAGAGAGGAAATACTCAGATTTTTTTTGGTTTTGTTTTCATGAAGATATGGAAGAACTTGTCTTTTTCTTATTTTGGAGCTTGGGGTGTTGTTAGAGACTTGTAGTTCAGCTTTACAGAGATCAGGTGAGATGAAATGACAAGTTCCTTAGTTCTTAGTCTTTTTCTGTCTGCTTCTCTCTTCTCTCTCTTGCCCTCTGTGTTGGTGGATTTGTGCTTCCTGCTGTTGGTACATCTCTGGACCCCGACAGACTTTGTTCCTGAGAGTTTGGTACGGTCCCACACAGGCACCAGTGGGACTCGTGCCTCCACAAAGCCACACCCATACAAACAAAAACAGTTGGGTTTGTTTATAAAATTATGGAAGCTGCCCAAGCAATCCTAAGTCAAAAGGCAGATAGTCTAGAAGGCCAGGTCCAAGAAATGCTTGGGAGTATCTAAATTCAGGGAAGGACTACGTTCTTTACCTGATAAACTTTACTGTAGGAAGCGACAAGCATTCCATTTTGGCTGAAAACAAATTTCTAGTGGACCCAGTTTAGCGTTTTGTTTTTTTTTTTAAATTTTTATGTGTACTTGTGTGAGGATGTCAGTGTGTCAGATTCCCGGGAACTGAGTTATAGATAGGGGTGAGCTGTCATGTGGCTGCTGGGAATTGAACCCAAGTCCTCTGGCAGGTCAGCCAGTGCTCTTAACCACAGAGTCATCTCTCCAGAGCTTAGTCTTTTTTAAAATAAATGGAACTGTGGTTCAGACAAGCCATCACACAAGAGTTTTGTGCCCAGGATTATAGGTATGCACATTTTCGGTGAGCTCACACGTTGGGTTACCTGAAATTGTTTTATATATAGTGCTAAGGTAAGTTGTTTTAAAATGTATTTTGAGCCAGGCGGTGGTGGCACACACCTCTAATCCCAGCACTTGGGAGGCAGAGACTGGCGGATCTCTGTGAGTTCCAGGCCAGCCTGGTCTACAAGAGCTAGTTCCAGGACAGGCTCCAAAGTTCAAGGCCACAGAGAAACCTTGTCTTCAAAAACAAACAAAAAAAAAATGTATTTTGAAACTTGTAACATTGAAGACCCAATTTAGTTACTCGGGTTTCCCGAGGCATCATTAGTAAAGATTTAGAATATTGCGATCTCTTTAAATCTTTGTTTCTTTTGAAGAAAGCAGTTTGTGAGAAATACAGATGCACATTGCGGCAGAGAGTGCATTAAATAAATGATCTAGTTTCCCAGCATAGCACTAGATGGAGCCTGCTAGGAGCTAGACAGGATCCAGTCTAGTAAGCTCAGGTCTTGGTAAGGCAAAGGGGGGTATTCTATAGTTGTATTTTTTAAATTTATCTTTTTTAAAAAAAAGTGTGTATGGGTCTTTTGCTTGTATGTATGCATGTACACCATACATGTGCATGTGTGCACCTGATGCTCACAGAAATCAGAAGGGAGCATCAGATACCTTGGAATTCAAGTTATATGGTTATGAACCACTCTATGGCTGCTAGGAGCTGAACCCAGGGTCTTCTGCAAGACCAGCAAGTGCTCATAACTGCTGAGCCATTTCTCTAGCCCCAAGTAGTATTAATTTTAAATGTGTCTTTAAAAAAAAAAAGCCAGGCTCCAAAGCTACAGAGAAGCCTTGCCCTCCCCCCCCAAAAAAAAACACCTCTGCATTTATTTTTTTGAGAGAGGGGGGTGTACTACAATGTACATATGAAGACCATAGAACAGTTTTTGGGAGTTGGTTCTTTTCTTTTTGTGTGGGGCTAGGTGTAGGGGGATGGGAGGATTGACCTCAGGTTGTTTGGCTTTGCAGCAAGTGCCTTCTTGGACCAGAAGTGATAATTTTCTAAGTGTCCTGTTTATCTCTTAATTCCTGTTAGAAGAAGGCCAAGTGGTATAAAGAGATACTGTACCCTTTTACATTCCTGATAAATAGGATATAGCCTTGAAAAATACATTTAGGTCTAAATTTGCCAGTGAATCAGATGAAAAGCTGTTTTTTAGCTTTTTGTTATCGCTGTTGTTGCTGCTTTGTGTTTTGAGACAAGGTCTTACTGTGTATCTCTGGAACTTACTGTGTAGAACAGGCTGGCTTTGAACTCATGTGACGACTGCCTTTGCTTCCTAAGTGCTGGATCAAAGACGTATACCATTAGGTCTGGCTTGCAAAGTGTTTTTGACTTTATGTCAGTTTGATTTTTTTTTTAAGAGTGAAAATTTAGTTACTTGTAGTCTATAACTTTTGAGGTCTAAAACGCTGCCTAGAATACAGTATTTATTGAATTAACGAAGCTCAGTAAAAGGTACAGTGTGCTAGTTGCATCACTCATCCACCCCACAGATCGGGAGGAGCCAGTGTTAATGTTTTCACATGTAAATTTTGCCATTGAATGAAATAGATAGTGACTCTTTTACCGTCTTACTTTCTGAGAACTAAGTGTAGGCGATAGATTGATGGCAGGTAGTACTTTATAGTTGTTGTTCAAGTGACAATATTAGAGGAGAGAAACTGTGAGTGTTGTTACATGGCAGTTTAACAAATAAGCATCTACTCAACACAATAGCTTACCGCTGAGAACGGACAAGGGCTTGCTAGAAAGAAAAAGAACATAGTTGATCATAGCCATGTTTGAAAGGTCCATGTGTTTGCAAATTTGCCAGTTCATCTTTAGTAAGGTGTACCTGTCGTGCTGTATCCCTTCTCTTTACTTAACGCCATTTCTTTTATACAGCTTTTCTTTTCATTGTGATTTGTTTATTCCAGAATCTATTAATTATGACACAATTATTGCTCATTGTCTTTCTTCATTTCTCTCTCTCTCTCTCTCTCTCTCTCGTTTTTTGAGACAGGGTTTCTCTGTGTACTGTCCTAGAACTCTGTAGAGCAGGCCAGGCTGACCTCGAACTCAGAGATCCACCTGCCTCTACTTGGGATTAAAGTTGTATGTCACCACTGACCAGCAGCTTTTTCCTATCATTATTGCGTGGTGTTTGGTGTTGAGCCCAGCCTAGGACCTCATATGTGATAGGCAGATACCCTCCAGAGCTACACCTTGTCCTGGCTCATTTCTTTGTTCACCATTAGCTGCTGTGTCATAGGTGAGCAGAAGCTGCAGTTGTGTGGAACACAGATGCATTGTCTGTGGTGCCAGCAGCTAAAATACGTGGGGTGGGTGGTCAGGCAGGGCATAACTAAGTTAAATATGTGTTAATATATTGCCGATTCCTTTGGCTAAATGAGTGTTAGTCGTATGTTCTTTTATGAAGCAAATTATGTTAAGATTGTGGATGTTGGTCAATATTTTTAAATGACATTTGAGTGCTATTTGCTGTAAATCTTAGTTAGATTGACCATTTTCTTTCGTTTTTCTATTGCGCTTGCTTTGCCATCACCTAGATTTCTTGGCTCTTACACTAGCTATGACTACTTGAAAAGGAACATCAAGTGGTAAGATTGGCATTGATGTGAGGCTGTTCCATGAGATGTCCCTCACTGTGTCATTGGCATTATGTGCACTTTCAGACCTCAATGTCTTCTTTCAATATTTAAGTCTAATATGTGTAAGCAGGGTACCAACTAATTTTAAAGCTAATCATAAAACTAGATTTCTTCAACAAAAATATTATATGAAAACCAATATACCTTTCAGATCCATGTTATTGTCTGTGCACATAATGCCAGTGCAGCTTGGCACTCTGCAGTAAGGCTCAGATGGCAGTGTTGAATTATGGGTCTATTTAGATTTTTTTGCTTATATTTTATGTGTTACTTATTAACAATTGGCAATTAAAAAAATAAGAATACATGGCACACTTTTACTAGACAAGCCTTGTAAAGTAGAGCAGTGTCGATACTCTAGCAATTACTTAACAGAGCAAAGAGTAGGAAACCAGGGCAGATTTAAGGCTATCCTGTTTTTCCCAGCCTTACTGGAGCACAGCTCTGCCCATCTATTGATTGACAGTGTCTAATTTTGCCTGATAACAGCTAAGTTAAATAGCTGTGTCAGAGGCCCCATTGCTCAAAAAGGCAAGGCCGTTTATCTGGCTCTTCGCTGGAAAAGCTTGCCAAACTTGTGTCTGTGGCATCATGTATTATAGTGCTTTGAATATGCCTGACACCAAGAATTTGTACCTAACACTAAATAGAAGTTTAAGGAAGGTTTGTGCCAAAAATAACATTTCTCAAAATATTTGCAAAACTTTCTTAAATCTACTATTTTTATAAATATCACATATTAAAAAGTATACCCAAAATTTCATCCGCCTTTTAATTGATATCCTCTGGGTGTTTTACTAATATTCTCAAGTATCTGTGCTGTCTTGACTTTCATGTGCTGATAAATTTGTTTGTATATTTGGTATACTCATGAGAATGAACTGTGACATTTCTAGATACTTTTTTTAAGGATATTTTAGAAATGGCATCTTGTTTTGTAATTGGGTTCATTTTCCAATATTGGAATTTCTTTTTTTCTTTTAAACAGGGGAAAACCTGAAACTGATGCTGTGGATAGATCGTTCGGCGAGAAACGCTATGATCCAATCCAAGCCACACCTCCTCCTCCTCCATTGCCTTCACAGTACACCCAGCCAGCTCCACCTATGTCCAGCTCTTCTCTCCACATACATTCCAAGGGCGCTCATGGGGAAGGTAGGAAGTTAAGAAGTTGACATACTTCTGTAAAAGTAATGTTTATGAAGTTAAATTCTTACAGTTTTGAAGCTTAGATCATTTTAATGTTTTAAGAAAAATGCCAGGGCTGGAGAAATGGCTCAATGGTTAAGAGCACTGACTGCTCTTCCAGAGGTCCTGAGTTCAATT